>NNCF01126945.1:861310-891657 GCA_002313205.1 Laupala kohalensis
GGGGGAAGAAGAAGAAATAGAGGAAAGAGAAGAGGAAAATTTAAAAAATACCCTAGCTCTAATGGCGTCGGGATCGAAAAGAACAAGAGATGACCAAGGGAGGTCAGGAAAGAGAAAGGAAAGAGCGTGGCATAAGTAAGTTGGTGAGGTATTGAAAGAGTTTTCATATATTTTATTGAAGAAAACGTACTTCAGAAAAAGACACTCAATGAATTCTTCAACAAGCATTCAACCTGTGCGTTAAATGCACACTTCAAGAAAAGAAGAAAAAAATTGAAGATATTCAATGCATCAAATTATATAGCGCAAAAATGACGAATATGATGATGGGTTTTGGATGATGTAAATAAATGTAAAAACAGAAAATAACTTTAAAGAACAAATAATATATTAGAACTAAATATTATAAGAGCCTTAGAACAGTCTAATAACATCTTAATCTGAATTCAAAAAATATTTCCACGGCTTCGTTCAAGCAATGGATCATATTAGTTTATGAGGTCTCAACGTGGTCATCATACGCAGTTTGTGGCTGCTATTTTGACAATAAATTTAATTATTTATGGTATCTAAAAGCGCCAACCGGGATAAAATTTATGAATTAGGACAAAAGAGAATTTAATGAGTAGGTTCTACGGAAGGCAAACGTCATTGTGGGGATGTGAATGAGTTCGCTTTAGAATATTCCACCAGTAAGAAATTTCAAAAGATGACGATTTGATTATGAATAAAAATATTGCGACTAACATTCCGCTTTCACAAGAGACTAAAATATGTTTGTTTTTTTAAATAAAACATCTTCCAAATGTGCAGGTTATAATACAAGGTTACGACGGTGCGACGTCCCGAGGCGCGAGAGTAACAGCATGAAAAAAGTTCAGAAGAGTTAATGAGGAAACAGATCAATTAAGTGACATCCTTTTACCGTTCCCTCTACGTCACACAATTAACGTATTCTGTGCATGGCGTTCACTGAAAGTCAACTTCCCGACTATTCACGAAACTTGGAAATATTCATCGAAGAAGTTCTTATTATTTAATAATTCATTCTACTGACTTTTTTACGTCGAATGAGAACAATTATTTTATGATTTTATATCTTTATATTTAAATTAGTCAGTCGTTTGACTTCTTTGACAAAAGGGTCGCATCATCTTCAGTCACGTGATGCAGCTGCCTTTTCCATTAGAACAGTATTTTGCACTGTTTTTGGTGAACTATTCTTGTTGTTGCCCCCGTGAGGTATAAAAATCTTAACATCATTTGCGTTAGTACTTCCACTAGCTACCTTTTAGTCGGTTTTTTTCGCTAAGGGTACGAAAATTCATAGCCACTGCATAGAGAATGGTTCAAACTATCATTCAAAACATTTTTTAGGGGAGTACTTAAGCCTAATCGCTCTGACNCAGTCGCTCTGACGCACACAATACCTTAACATACGAACACTCACGGAGTACGGACACCTACGTCTGAAATTAAGGTTTCCTCCATCAGAAACATTAAAATAATTTTTTTCAATTTTCAATAATATTCTTTCTGTCACATAAAAATTTAACTAACTGCAAATGCTAAGACGTTTTCGTAACAAAATCTTAGGACGCGACTACAAATAAAATTGAAGACTGAAGCATAAAATACGCAGTGCACACTTTATATCAGATGTACATTTTCTGTCAAAAGAACAATATCATTAGAAAACAATCCTTTTCGATTCAATTCCACTTCTTCGTGATGAAAACTATGAAACTTCAGAAAAATAAAATTAATAACGTGATTTCAGAACAATAGCGTGTTATTCGTCTCTCGATCCTTCTAAAACCGAAACGTAGGCAAACAGTATTCATAAAATCTGAATTCTTAAATTATTTCTGTAAGATATTAATTTACAACATAATATTGCCACCATATAACGGACTGAGAAATGCAGAAGTATTAAAAAATTCTGAATGATAAAAATCCGACAATATTATCGAAAATTTGAATCATGTTAGTACTTCTACCGCGCAACTTTGAGGATGAGATTTAAAAAAGTTTTTAACGCTTGATAAGAAAAAAATATATAATCATTTCAATTAATTAATTTCTTTTGTAATATTTATACTATCACTACGAGTAAGAGAAAAGAGAATAACATATTGTTACGTTCTAAGTGAAGGTCCCCATGCATTTATAATTAGATATTTAATTTTACTACAAAAATCATGCGACACATTTTTTTTTTTTTTTGTTATAGTATTTCTTATAAAATATTTCCCCCTTAACACAATTAATTAATTTCGGTTTTATAAGATAGAAGTTTCTTTGTCCTTTAAAACTCAAAAAACGGAGATTGGAAGAGCAAACTTACTATTCCCAATTCATAGGAAACGGTAACTTACCAAGAATTGGTTTGGAAATTCGTTCAAATTCAATATTTTTGTAAGAAAGTTAGATATAATTGCAATATAATTGTTTTGTAATTTTCTACAGTTACCTTCCCAAAAATCTAAAAGATGTAAATAAATAGAATCTCTTTAAAACCGCCGTAAAAAGCTTTTTAATGTGCCATTGTTTCTACCATGTGAAAGAATTTACAGATGTTAATAAAAGAAGATAATGATAGTTTCAATATCCTAATAAATATTGTTTTCCGTATGACTCCGGATAATGGAAGTGATGTTACTATCTCTTATACTTTATCACGCCATTGTTATAATACTGTAGATGCTGTTGAAATTCCTCTTCTCATGCGTATTTTTTTCCTTTTTGTTTTTTAATAGTTTATTCCTAACTGTACACAACCTTGGCACATTGATTGTGTGCATTATCTCTGCAGCAGTATCCTGGCCCGGGTTTTCCTCCGGTTTTCCTCCGGTTTTCCTCCCGGTAGTGGCGGATTTTCCTTGGGCGGGAATGTCATTAATACTTTTGTTTTATTAATCTCGAATTTTTACTGAACTTATATCTACAATTTATTTTGAATAATTAATGGATAACAGTAGGTATTTATTAAATAATTTCTTTTGTAAATATTAAATCCACCACTGCCCATGGGTCCTTGATCGGAATGGATGAGATGGTTCCTTGCTTGTCTCCGGAGAGTAACTTCGTGTATACATGTGGCCATATGCAGTTTCCAACTGCTTTTTTCACAATAAAGTTGACTGTTTACTGAAGTTTACTAATGTTCGCCAACAATGAATGTCAATAATGGCACCCCTTTGAGAAGCGATCGTAATGGCAAGAGAAGAGGTTCCTTTGCTGTTCGCATTGGTAAGTAATAAGCAAAAGGTGCGCGATTCGTTGCACTTATTTAGATGAATAGACCGATGGCATTTCAGGGGACGTCTCTCGGAAATAATCCGTATCTCAGAATAAAATCGTGATTGAAAACCTTTTTAAAATAGTTTTTTTTTTTTTTTTTAAAGTTAGACATCACAAGATTACATTGGCATCTGCTTTATATATGAACGCCATATATTAGCTGAAGCTGTTTGGGGAAACAGATTTTAAATTGAGTCGCAACATTCGGTCCAAAAATGCTAACAAAAACGAAGAAAGAGTTGAGTGAAATAGAAAGTTGTAAAACAGAACTACTTGTGCAGGGACAAAATGGAAGGTAATATGACGTATTTATTTGGATGTCACTTCAGTCAAAACAATACTCTCAATGTACCACATCACGCTCATTCAGTTTGCAGATTTGCTGCAAGGGTGACGAAACTCAAATCTTTGATTGTGCAGGAGGCTCGATTGAAATCATGCAACTGCCTTTTCACGTACTATAGTGTTCAAGAGAAAATGTTTTGTAAGAACATAGACAAAAGGAGCAAAATAAATTTAACAAGGATGAGAACAACACTAACTTGTGTGTTGCTCCACCTATAGTGTAACAAGGGAAATAAAAGTGAAATGGGCATGCTTCTTTGCAAAATATAACATCAAATTCTTCGTCCCTTTACCCTATCCATCAGGTTTATACTATACTAAGATGTTCTAAGTGTACATCAATGGTTTAATCTCATCCAACTCAAATTAAAGAGAAGTCCATTCGTGACAGTTAGTAATATCTTGTGACGCTAAAATATTCGTATAATTAAGTCTCGCAAATATTACCACTTTTCCTTTAACATCCCTGTCTCATTTATTCATATAAGATCGATTTCGTAATACATTAATAATGAATGAAATAATCAAGAAATCACACAATAAAGAGTCATTTCCATGCCGTGTAATGTAGATATGACAAAAGTGCAACCTCTGTAACAGAGTTTAGTTTCGCCTATTCGAAAGATAAGTCAACGAAAGAACGTTATTTTTGTCATGGCATTAGTAAGACACCGGGGCAGTGGAACAACCCGGGCGCATACTGAGACGGAGTATCAGCACATTTTGTGTGGCCGCGCGTATACCGCGTCAGTAGAGACGCAGCGCAGAGCTAAACCGCGCATGCATATCTGACCGTTGTGGAATGGCCGCAAAACGTGTGCCACGCACCCGTGTCCTGTGCTGTGCGAGTCAGTGCTGTGGATCTATTTCACTTTAATACAGTGTGCTATTGTAACAGCTCGAAGTTAAGATGAAAAACTATATTTTTGCATAAAACGTTTTATGTTTTTTACAATGAAAACTAAACAAAAAATCCTGGTTACCTAAAGTAATCGATTTTTATTATTCTACTTTATCTCGAAATTCTTAAGTTCATAGATAAATGTAAGTAAATTACTTTACATTTTAAAGAGAAAAAAATCGTATTGGAGTTATCTGTTTATTCCTATTAAATATAATCTTAACTGTTTACTACTGCTTTTTACACTTTGAACGTAAATTTTCACTGTTCGAAGACTGGACAAGATCGCGCGCTTTTAAATCGTCTAGACGAATAAGAATAAAATGTAGCAAAACAAATATTTATGTCAGATTAGTTTTCTTTTTTAAGCAGTTATTTTTTCTGCTTCAAAAATACAGTATAGTGGAAGCCACAGATATATTGATCACAAAAATTAACTTAAACCTAATTGCATGTAAAAGCTCTACTCAATGCTAATTGCATCAGTCTCTGAGAAACGACAAAGTGATCCACACATCGAAACCTCCAGACGATTATTATTCCTATTATCATTATTATTATTGCGTGAATATTACTTTTGAATTCTACATTTTTTCGTATCTGGTACTAAATTGCTATTGTTTTTAACATTTCTTTACGATAAATTAAACATATTAAAAAGATATTTTAATTATACATGGAAGTAAAAGTAATTAATTTATTTTAAACCAAAACGTTGGAAGGTAAGTGCGCTTGAAAGAATATAGTTTCTTTTTAAGCGTTGGAAGTATAAAAACCAACAAAGTATAATCGACTTTAAATGAAAGCAAACAATGAATGAACACAACTAAATTATTAACTCCCAACTTCCGAGAACCAACTCGGGGAGGAGAATTAGGATCGTAAACGGCCAGGTGAAAATTTCGACGGACCGGGACTCGAACCCGGGATTCGTAAACAGGCCACAGGTGTACTATCCACTGCACCACTCGCCTCGACTCTTGACGCCCGTACACAACCTTCCACCTTGCCTTGACGATTGTGTACGGGCGGGTGGTGCAATGGATAGCACACATGCGGTAGAGCAGGAAACCCGGGTTCGAAATTTTCACCTGCCCGTTTACGATGCGAACACAACTAAATTATGATTTCAACTCATGGGAATAATCTCCAAAACTTATCATTAATTCGTTCTCCACTGTTCACAGACGTGGGAACGAAAAATTGAAGGATGGAACGCTGGAAAACGAATTATATTTAAGCATATGGAATATATTTAACGACACTACAAATGCAGTGTTTAGCCACGATGAGAGTCTACTAATAATATTTATTACATCTTTCGTAATAAACAAATAGAATGATCTCCAATGGGGTTTATTATTATTATTATTGTGTTGTACATGTGAACACGATAAGAACACCGACCCATTAGCAAGAAAAGAATTAAAACTGGTGACTCATAATAAATAAATGATTTATGATTTACGAACTTCCGATGGACGGATACTATATATTTCGTAATTTTAACTACATAGCGATTCGACTATATCGTTAATATATTGACGTCGTCGTCAAGTGTTAAAAATAACACGAGAAAATGAAGGAGAAACATTGTACACCAAAAATTACAAAATATGTAGAATTCGTCGTAAGCCTTTCATTATTTATTTATCTCGATTATTTAATGGACGTTAATTGCAGTAGAATTCGCGAATCATGTTCGCAGCAGAAATAAGCTTCGCGTTGGAGTTCCCCCTACCGAGTGCAATCAGATAGACACGCGCATTTTCGCATGAAATTGTCCGAGAATTATTTTATTGCTCTCATTTATTTCTTTATCGCGCAGAGATGAAGTTTATATCTATAACTGCGGTCACGTTAAGAGCAATATTCAGAACAATATTATCAGGCAAAAGCAACCTACTTGCAGTCGTGATAAATGGTCTATGCAGCTTAGAAAAAGGTTCTCTCCGATAATGAAGCAAACACGAAGAACGTAATCATACAATGCGACAGGAAATGAACATCCAGTCGTAATTATAAAAATATTACTGTACATTAATTACAGACGTATTTTCCTAATGACGTGTAATCTGTTATGCCATCAGCTACAATACTAGTTATTCATCCTAACTTCTCATATTGTTCCGGAACTTCATGATTATGTACAGCTGGAACAGTACCACGGATACTTAGGTCTAGTCTCGAACAAACCTATTTTTCCTCTGCATTGAAAAGTGGATATAAAATAAAATGGAGGGTAATGTTTGAATAATTCTGGCTCCGCATGCCCGTCAAAATACATTACGATATATACATGTTATACTCTTCGTAGCAAAGTAAATTTTGTGTGCGTTTGTCGTTATCGAAGTATCCTTTTCATAATTTTATTTTTCTTACAATAAAAGAAACAAAAAAAAATTATTTCCTATAAAGTATTGGAAACGCTTAAATATGATAGTAAGAAATATAATACTCACTAGACACATCGTGGATTTTACCGAGATCGGAGGAACAGCATCTACTATCGGATTTTTTTAATCATAGCTGTGGAGAGTACAAGAAAAATAGCAGAAAAACAGTTACCAACATTGGATTTGTCATTTTGTTTTGCATAAGTGAAATTTTGCACACAAGTGAAATATTTGGTTTTACGAATGAATATTAATTTTTTTAACCTGAAATGTTTGTAAACGCGTGATATTTTGGCGGTTTTTGTCGATACTCCAAATTTATTATTTTTTATAAAATAAACTAAGAGTGACAAAAAAAATTTCCTATTCAGCGAATGATGAGTGTTGTGTTTGTGACAACATTTTTTAATTTCAATCTTCTACTTGCAAAATGTAATGAGTTATTTTATTTTATTTATTTATTTTCGAAAACACTGCTCGACATTATTAAGGAATAAAATGTATACTGTCGCACTCGGAAGAAAGCCACGATCACATTACAATGCAAACGTTTAAAACTATTTACTGAGTCTTCAGCAAGTGATAAATAAAACCATGTTTTTCAATTAGCAACATGGAAATGAAAAGCAACAAAAATTTATCTTGCCCTACCCGGGAATAGAACCCGGGATGGCTTTGTTATGAGCGAACACGCTGACACCGTAGCCACGGAGGGGACTTATCTCCTCAATTTGTGTATTACATCTTATTTCACTTTTCACCATAAGGCGTTGTTTACTTGGAGATGTCTCGCGCTGAAGTCTGTCAGCTGCATTAACACTCTAGAGAATGTTTACTTCCGCCATGTCTTAAACCTTTGCTCATCTCCTTTTCGATAGAGACCTCAATTCAAGAGAGAAACGACAGCCGTGTCCACAACTTCTCATAACAGTTATATTTACTAAGCACAAATTCTCATAGCTCCTTTGGCGACGATTGTTACTCGATTCTCGCTTCTCATTGGCGGAGAAAGGCGCGACTAACGACAGCTGAACGAAACCACTGTGAGAAACTGCGTATATTATTTTTATATAGAAATATGATAAATTCCACTCCTGACGGTTCTCTCTCTTTCAAGGTCTCGACTTTTCGTCTCCTCCCTTCTTCCCACTCTCCGTCTGAGCGCCTTAGCATCCGCCGCCTCCAACTTCCCCGGCCGTTCTCCTCAACAGCTGTCTGCATTCAACTCTTCCCCAACTTTATAGCGTCCGCGCTATTTACAAAAAGGATTGATTATAAGCGTTGCTCTCCGAAATCACAGTGTAAATATTGTATGACTGCGCGAGCAAATAATTCAAAACTTTGGAACGCACTACAAAGAAATGAAGGGAAGCACGCGGTGGATGGAGCAGAAAGACTTACAAAGGTCGACAGGAGGAGGAGGAGGGGACTGCCTCTGCCGTCCGGCCGACCGACCGACCGACCGACCGACCGACCGACCGACCCGGCCGCGCATTAGTTGAAGTGCGGCCCCAGGTCAAGGGAAGTGCAAAACGGGCAGTGAAAGACGCCTCAAGAGCTACAAAACAATGCCTTTCGTCTTGTATGCTCGTTCTCCTTGTACTTTTGCGGAAGTTGAATACAAATACTTTAAGTACGCCCTGCTTGAAGAATGTACTTCGTTTCCTCTGCATGATGCCACGACTATTTCTTTCTTTATTTTCTAAATAAAGTTACTTAAAAGCTGAACATCACGGCACGAATACTTGTCACTACGCATGAACGCGGTCAAAATTAGCTTTCTTACAAAGGATTTGAAATAAAGTGAAATTTTTACTTTTCAATTATACAGAATGTGAGGAAAGTATTGTAATCGTTCGAGAGAGAGAGAGAGAGAGAGAAATCAAATCTCTTCCGGTCATTACGAATTGGATCCAGGAAAGTCTCTTTTCAAATTTTGCCGATGATTTCCAATGTCGTATGTGCGTTTCTTGTAGGCACTTTTTGTTAGATCCGCCTACAAGGCAATAGCAAAGAGTTTAAGGTGGAAAATAATTTATGCAAAGTACTTCAATGGGCAGATTGATTTTCAGGAGTATATTATGCAAGGGTTGAGTGAGAAAATGTTGAAACCGATTCATCTTTTAAAAATGTCATCCAGTTTGTAATTATAACATAGTATTATTTCTTTTCTGGAAATGGTTTTCTGTCTCTATTGCAATATAGGGTGTTCAGTGCTATGACCTTTTCGTTATGAATTAGAATTGGAAAATTGAGCGAGATTTTTTTAGTGCAAATATTTCCTAAAACTTTTAACATTTTTGTGATATAATTCTTAATTTCTTCGAATTTTGATGTTAGGACTTATCAAGAGACATCACGTCGTATCACAACACATCTCTCGCTGAGAAAAGCAACTTAAAATCTTCAATAAGGAACAAACCCTGATATTAGAGCTCCAATCCCCTTTTTCTATCAAGTTCACTACATTGCCCTGCACAATTTTATAACAAAAAACAATTCAATACTTCCAAATTCGTCTGAAAAAAGCTGCAGTCGATGTATCATCATCCGACGTATTAAAATGTCTCGTTATTTTCTTGTATTAAAACAATTTATTCAAACGTTTTCAAAGAAATTATATTATTTCATCCCTTAGAATCATACGCTAAATCACAGAGTTATTTTCCCTTAATTTACTCAAGTTCGATCAGAAACAATAAATTCTCTAAATCTTCAAATTTTTAAACAGGTAAACGGTTCAATAAAGAAGCTTTATCTTTGAATAGTTAAGAATTGCAAATATTATTATTATGTACCTTTGCCATAAAATAGTACTTTTTCTTAAACGGAGGAAGTCATTACCCGATGGGAAAACATTAACGTCGCTTTTTTATGAACATAACTCTTTTTTTACTAAAAGCGTTCTTGTTTTAGTATACACATACATTTTTCCAAAAAATTATTTTTGTAGATCAGTGAAGTCTGGAGGTGAATTTCATTATGGAAGGCATAAAGAGTAATGGGTCCTGTAACATAAAGGGCACTATAGGAATGGAACAAAACGCTTGTACCCATTGGCTAATGGCCAAAATATCGTGAGCTGGCAACATATGCGCCCGCCAGCCCGCCGCAGCGACGCCATAATAATACGCTTTTGGAGTTCGAGAAAGCGTCTTATTTATGCTACGAAAGCAATCCACTAGTGTAAATACCAACCGGAGACTTCCAAACAACGAAGGATCGTTTACGTCCCGCGTCGCGAGGTACGACCGACAGGCGACGAGATAATATGTAGGGCGAGGGGGATCTTATGATTTGCGGAGTATTTACACCGAGTGCTAGGCTTTTTTTTTTTTTGTTTGTTTGTTTATCGTCACAATAAGAAAAGGCCACGATGCCAGAATTAAACAAATGTCCAGGTCAGTTTGAAAAGGCACATGCCAATGGCACAAGTTTTTTTCCCTTCGGATAAAGATGGATTATACAAACAGGGTCTCAAGAGCATAAGGGCGGCAGTCTATTGAAATAATTAATTTCGATTACAGAGTTATTTAAATAGTTACGATTTATAAACAATATTTCGAATAATGTATAGTTTGATAATCTGAAATAACATTTTTTGTGTTTTATTAAATACAAATTTATTGGTATTGAGTTAATTTTATAACATGTACCATAATATTTTTATTGTTAGGAGTTAAGTGCTGAAGCGGTAAATCCTTAGCCTGTGCCTTAGGGCCCTTGATCGGAATTGATGGAATACGTCCCTTGCTCGCTCCTGAAAAGTAAATTAGTTTATTGTCCTCCGCGTAATCATACGCAGTTTGTAACTTTTGATTTTTTGACAGAAAATGTATTATTATTATTATTAAATTTAACCAACGCGAATTCATCCAAAACTGCAACCGAAAGCGATCGAGAAGGAAGTGTGCTACGTGGACAAGAAAAGTTCACAGGAAAATCATAACCATCGATGACAACATAACTGTGAGATACTCAGTTTCTTTCGCCTGCATATCAGAAATGAGTCAACGGAGAGGAGATTCGCACCTCAAGGAACATTCAACCTTCGTGGGCAAAACACGGACATAAAATTAAATTTAATAACTTCCTGAATATAACGAGCGGCAGAACAATACGACGACCACCTTCGACGAGATAAAATACTATCAGAAGCAAGAAGACGAAGAAGAACGACCGCGTTCCGCATCTCATAAACATAAATGCACTATCTCGCACACTGATTTCTTCTTCTACTTCTCCTACTTCATCAAGGTTTTTTATTTACTTATTTTTTATTGTGCCGTAGACTCATCCCGAGACATAGCAAATGAACATGAGACATAGCGCACACTGATCTGCAGAGAGGAGCCGTTTCGGTTGTATGCAGTCTCTCCTCCGCGATGAGAAGCAGCTCGGATCCAAGGTCATTCGTAGCAGAAGCAGCAACAGGGTCAGACGAATGAATGAGACAGACGGACAAGGTCAATCGAATCCAGTTGCCTTGGAGCGGGCGAGCCAATGATCCATGTGACAGAGGTATCAATGTACGGTTACAAGCGTTTCACATCGTCACTTCAACTCAATGTCATAAAAGGTACATTGATAAAGGCGAAACTTCAGTCGGATTTTCCAAGAAACGTGCGAAGCTCAAAAAATTGTTAAATTGTAAAAGTACGGCTCACTTAATACGAAAAAACATTGGCCTTCAAATTTACTTCATAAGTATATATTTGGAATAGTTATAACAGTTCTCTCAGAGAAAAATATTCAGTATTTTTAATTAACGTACTGTTATTTTTTTGTCACTATGGTCTAATTATATCACCAAATTGCTTTTTAGCTGCATATTGTGAATTATTAGTTTTTTTTCCTTCGACAATAAAAGTATTTCTTGATCATTTTACCTAAAAAAAATAACTATTTTGGAAAGAAATACCATTATCCGGATATTTGCCTATCCGGATCAGGTCCGATCACGAATGATCCGTATAATTCCGTAACTGGTAATAGTCCTGCGATCCACCGCAGACGAAAAATATTCTATTTTATTTTTTTTTACTTTTAAGTTTCGGAAGGGGAAAAATATTAAAAACTGAGATATAAGGATTAATATTCCGGTAGACCTCGCATTCATTTCCATTAAAACTTGGTGATTAGCGCATTTACAAAAATGACAAACATCCCCACTGAGAGAGGTGAAAGTACAAACATTTCTTCTAACCCGTGGCTAAAATTTGCTCTTATTTTCATTTCGTCATATTTTTAATATATAATACATAGCCTTAGGGCCCTTGATCGAAACTGATGGGATGGTTCCTTTGCTTGCTTCCGGAGAGTAAATTAGTTTATTGACCTCCACGTAGTCATACGCAGTTGGTAACTGATTTTTTGACAATAAAGTTTATTTATTTCATACAATTTGGTCCGTCACGTATGATTAACGGACCAGAACTTAACTCTTTTAAGTCATGAGAAAATAAAATGCAATGTTTTTTTGCATACGATACCTGGAATGAAGATAATTTTCACAACCACAAAAACACACTCGTACGACAAAAATGAAAACACATTTCCATAATAAAAACAAGAATTGCAAATAACTTGGTTTATTCATTGTATCGGATGAGCTTCGAGCAAGATTCCTAACCCTCTTGAGGCTGCCTGTCCAAACAAACTGATAGTCCGCTATATACAAACACCACCACGTGTGCCCAGACGCTCGACTGTTTTTGCAAGTGTTTGCAATGCGTATATTTTTATCCAGTCGTCATCAATAATTTAAGTAAGTGTACTCCAGGGTTTTTCTTAACTTTTGCATGGCTACTCAAAAATAAGAACAAGAATCCTACTGAAGCAGGGAAGATATTGTCAATAAATTTAACACTCAACATTTTCGAAACATTCCTGCTTTAAATAAGTTGTTAAGAGTCAACCGAAAATACTTTACAAGAAAAAAGGAATGAGTTAGTTCGAGTAGTGCCTTTACTCTTCTTCGATTTTACATATTCAGAGTAAATCAGGAGATATAAGATTAGATTCCCATAGATTTCTTGTAAGTATTCATCATGTCCTACGTTACAAAAATTTGAAATCATTCATCGTCTTAACCTGTTTAAACATTTTTCAGACTCCGGTACTAGCACTTATAAACAAGTACCGTCATATTATTATTATTATTATTATTATATTACTATTAATGCTTCAAGGTTCACCAACAACTATATTATCATTAGTGCTGTCACACGTCTAAACACAAAGACAAAAGACGGTAAGAGAAAGAAGTTGACAGAAGTACATCAAACCAAAAAGATGCTAAATATTGAACACATTATATTTTTTTTAAAAGGAAGATAAAGGAAGAATGAAAGGAAAGAAAGGTGAAAACAAAAACACCCGATCCATTTATGAATTTCCGTAATTTACTTACATGATCAGTTTCATTGCCTAGAATTGTTGCGAAATCTGCAGCCAGATCGATATTTCTCCGTATTTGGTGAACCCTTACACTTCTCCACACATTTCATTCATTAGACATTCGTAACTGAGGTATAAGATTTTCCCGTTTTATCTATTTAATACATGTAGTAGGGATTTTTTAGAGCATATTTTCAACTATGTTGCTTATTATGAATATTGGGAAATGTATTATATGTCTGTATGGGCATGGTAACAACGTATCACCGACTTCGTATGATTCTGGATAATCTAGAAGAGAAAACGTGCTTCTTGGGGTAATGTTATTGACACCACAATCACCAACACAAAATTTATGCAAATACAGATCGTGTAATCTGTAAAAAACTAGACCGTTTTCGAAATATTTCCCGGTGTCATTCGCTTAAGACGATCTACAATTGTCACGGTACTACACTTTCCCAATAACACTCTCATTCCCTGTGTAACCCTCGTGAGCAGGGTAAGTTCTCAACACCGGAAGCCCAAATGGAGGGTGAAAGGGGTGCGAAAAGCAATAAAATTAAACGGACCCACCCTGCGTTCCAACCCCGACACCCGATTTGCTCCGCACACTTTCCCTCGATACCTCGTCCTTCAAAAGCCCTCTCCGATTAGACGCAAAATCCAAACACGGACGACTTCATCAACGCAAGCAAACCCTCAAGCAGCGCCGGTTGGTTGAATCAAGGAACGATGGTGCAGCAGCAGCAGCGGCGGCGACGGAATGGACGACCAAGCCGTGCCCCCGCTCCCACTCCACCCACTCAAGTGCACTGACATATTAACAGCCTCCAACGCGGCAATTACTCCGCAGGTAGAAAACACAAGAGCTGGTGTTACGGCTGCTTCAGGCGGGCAACCGAAAATTACCACAGTTCAACATATAATACATACGCCGAACCGACAGAATCAGCGGCTGAAGAGAAAAGGAAAAATCACCAGGTGGTGCATTCAAAGATGGCGGAGGAATCGCTCGACGGCAATTGTACTTACATGGACGATCGTTAAGTCTCAGCAGTTAAAATTTCAACAGATCTCATAAGTATTTAAGTTTTCTTCGAGACTCCTTTACACTCTGCATTGTGGGAAAATAATAGAGAAAAAAGTTCGTGTGATTCGGGCAAAACGTCTTCCGATAAAGAAGGGGATGTGTGCGCTATTGTATTGTAGTCTAGAGCAAGATGATCCGCTAGGTTCTGGTAAACGGTCACAAATCAAGAAAATCCGACGCGCCGGGTTCTCCGTAAAGGACGGTTACGACTAGAACAGGAAATGTGGGGGATGACAAGATCCTCTCACTCAGATTTCTTGGAGGAGGTTCAATAGATCTAGACCGATGTGTTTGTGTTGAGAATCTTATTTCACCAGAATTCGACCCACGGCTCTCCAGTCAACACACAAATATGGATTTGCATTGAAGTATTTGTAAATGGGAAATGTAGTGTGCTCATCTACATGGAGCGATCGGAGTAAGGAGTTGGGTGCAAGGAGCTATTGTTAGTAGGTGAGTTTGCCAACAACATGGCCTACGTCCAGGGGTTAGTAGTAGTAGTTACTAATAGTATTTGGTTGAACTGGGATGTCTGTCGGTCGCCATCTGAACGTTTGATCCACTTTTTTTAAATTGTAGTATTTGTAATTGGGAAATGTAGTGTGCTATTGAAGCTTATCTACATGGGGCGACAGGCGTTAGGAGGTGGATGGAAGGCTATTGGTATTGGTGGGTCGGTTAGCTGAGTTTACCAACAAACTGGCCCACGTGGAGGTGTTTGTAGTATAGTTACTGGTGGTCGTTGTTGTGGGGCTTTAGGGCTCGTCAACAGCAAGGTCATTAGAGCCCTTAGTTACTGGTGGTAGCAGAGGAAGGAAGTGGACAGAAGGAGGGTTCGTTTTTCAGTAATCACAGCTATATGAACCGAGAAATTCGTATGAAAAACCGCAAATATTATCTGGACCCGCCGTGAATTGAAAACTCGAGATGACGGTAATGAGCGACAACACTACCACCTGAGCCACCGAAGGGTAAAAATGGATTGTCCATCAAATGACAATATCTGTAGAACTAGACTGGATACTTTAAGAAGCCCCATGTGTACTGGAACGCGCTCGCTCTAAGTGGCGGCGCAAGCGTGAATGAGACGTGCACCGAAAAGCAAAGACGTCTGGCGCCAAACGGTTGAAACCGCAAGCGAACACGCGTGTTTAGCTTCACAATTACCTTCGGAGCAAAGGTCCTCATTGTGTACGAACGTCTGCGACGGAGAACACGTTACGCATCGCGAGGAACACACATTCGGTTGTGGTCATCGAAAGAGAAACGGCAACTTCTCTCACTCTCACTAACAACAGTAATAAATATCAGGCATTACACTACCAGTTTCTTTCTTGGCAAACGTTCTTAAGATACGAACCTACAATTAGAACAAAGTTGCAATCTGATAAACACATTTATAAAAGCAGATTGAAGGAATATAGTAGATGAATCTAAACAACAACTTGGGGAACACTAATAGGGTGGTCCTTACACAAATCCTGAAATTTGGAACGGGTACCCTAATATTTTGTCTCTAAATACGATTACCTTATATATTACAGAATTTAGAAATGTATTGTCGAAGTCTCCAACAAAAAGTTTAAATATTGGCATTTTTAAGCTTAGTAACTATCCCTAAACTATTTTTTCAAGATCTGAAATTGTATGGAAGCCTTATTTACAGACAAAACAAAATGAGAGGACACCCCATTAAAATATGATTTCTAAAGAATCGCCCTCACACCCAGGCAGCAGGGTGAAAAGCTACTGATGAGTTCAGTAATATTTTTTAAACTGTGCACGGTAACAGCCAATTAACTAATATTCAAAAGATGAGTTTCCATGTCAGTCCACGCGAGATGGTATCATACATTTTTAGCTTAGGTTTTTTGTTCATCTCATTTACGTTGTTAAGTTGAATAAATTTTAAGTTTATTGTAACCACTACGAAAGTTTTAAGTAATTGTACCAAGTTTTGAATCAAAATACTGTCTCAGAGCATTAATACGTAATTGAGAAACATCTTTCAGCAACTTACAGTTGCAGAGAAGCTTCAATCTTTTTGCATACTGTATATTGTTGACCTCAAATTTTATGATATAAACGGGTTATTGAGACTGCGTCAAGAAAAAAAATTACACTATTCCAACCTACCGATGTTTCGAAAATTTAAATTTTCTTCTTCAGAGCTACGGACAACATGGCCTTCACATTAGCTGATATAGTACTTTTCTAGCAATAACTTAAACACTCAATAATAAATTTAAAAAAACGCACGAAATAAAACATCCCTGTACCAATTCGCAATACAAAAATTAGTCCCCCCTTCGTGCATTCTCATAAAGAAAAATTCTAAGGAAAGAAAAACGTGTCCTGGACCGTTCACCAACTTCATCAACCAGACTCTATTTGAAGCACTGTTCGAATGAACTACAATTTTACCTCAGTGACCAGTTTTGGATACGGCACTGCTAAAGCAAAAGGGTACCTCAGGATTAGGCACCCAAATCACATTGTTCCTTAGTATATACTTATTCACTGATCAAATATAATTATTAATCACGTTTTTAACTACCTTTGCGTTTGGGATTGACTCCTATACTAAAATATTGTGATTTTCCCATTTTTTAATTCGTGAGTATAAACACTTAGATCTAACCAAACTCATATTTATTATAGTGGTATTTATAGTATACGGTGCGAAAAAAAAATATAAAAAAAAGATATTATTTCATGTATTTTCTATACTTTTTCGGTGGAATTTGGGAATTTTCAAATTGGTCCACCAAACGTAGAGACTTGACGTAGTGTCATTTGGTTGGATGCCTTATCATAGGGTACCCTTTAATACATACTTTCATACTTCGTGGTAAGAGAAAAGTCTCTGGCATCGCGATATCTTTCTTTTTTTTCTTCCGAGATATTTTTTTTCAGTAACTCAAATATACCTTGTGTTTGTTTTCGAGCATAATCGCGTCATTCTGAAGTTCCGCAGCGAAAAACTCTTTTTTTTCTTTTTAAACCCCTCCTGATCTACAATACACAAAAAATAGGGGGGGGCACATTTCATGAGGGGGGACAAAAAGTTAGGGGTAGGACAAAAAATGAGGGGGGATGAGGAAAATGGAAGTTACCCAAGCCTTAATAACGTCGGGATCGAAAAGAACAAGAGGTGACCAAGAGAGGTCAGTAAAGAGAAAGGAAGGAGCATGGCACAAGTAAGTGGAAGTAATGCCAGACTCAGCTCGGAGTCCCGTGTTCGCCAAACACGTACTTACTAGATGTAAATCCCCTGGGGGGGGGGGAACCTCAAAGTCGCAATATTTTCTCAAACACTATCACAAACACTATCGTAACGCTTAACAGTTACGACCAGGTGTAGTGGATAGCACACCCACTGCCGAAGAACAACCTTTTCATAGTCGTCAGTACTACCCACAATCTGAATGCCGGCCGCCTGACAACGTGGTGCCAGAGACATTGGCAGACGCAAAGCGATGATGGTGGTGGTAGCACAGTTTTGCTTGCAAATGGTTAAAGCATCAGCGGAGAAATATTTGCATTATTACCCATTGCGAGTGAACACAGACGGGTAAACGCGCGTCACCTTTTGCGCAAAACGACGGTTGAGCGCCTTCCAACGGCTTGATCCAAAACCCATTCGCGAACGAAAGACTTTTCTTTTTTAATTCAGCCACACATCATAAAAGAAGAAAAACAGTTCATAATTGAAAACATTCTGCGACAAAGCTAAATATAGAACCGGAACAATCATGAAATAACAGTGACGAGACACTCTAACGTGAAAAAAAGCCTAGAACTGGTTTTGTATACCACACTTTGACCCCTTTTCGAACCTTTGATGTCATTCAGTATGTATTCCCTAAATACATGGTTTTGACAAACTAGCGAATAAAAAATAAACTTGCCTAATTCCTTCATATATATACTTTAGGTGAATAAATTTTACATTTTAAATGCATAAATAAACATTTATTTACGTAAGTACAATATACTAATTCAATATATAAATATTAAAATTTAAATTCATTTTATATTTTAAAATTCAAAATTAATTTACAGAAATTATATAAACTAAATTAAACCATTTAAAATGAAAGCTAATTCTCAGCTGATAATTATTAATAAACAAAAAAGACAATATAATTACAATTTTCACGCTCATCCCCAAAAAATTCAGTTTCAATTAAATAATTAGAATAAATGATTTAATTATCCAAATTTAAATCAAAAATACATTCATATTCTGTGAGTAAAACAAATTCATTTCTATGTAAATATTATAAAAAATTATTATACATTAACTTAAATATTAAAATAATTATTTTCCATTCGAGAAATATATATTTATACAATATATTTAATTAACCCTAATACATGTAGACTTACATGTAGTAAGTACGTGCTTGGCAAACACGGGGCCCCGATCTCGATCCCGACGCAATTAGGAGTAGGGTAACTTTCATTTTCCTGATTTATTGTAGTTTTCATACAAGTTTTTGAGATGTGTCCTGATATATTGTAATTCAGGAGGGTTTTTACTGGGTACGTTTGAGTCAATCGGCGAGTCCCACACACGGGGAGAGTCAAGTTGGCTCTCCTTAGTGCGTAACTCCATTTTCCCTACGTGTACTGAATTTTAGGGCTCTAATGACCTCGATGTAAAGCCCCACAAAAAAATTATAACCCTGATAAAAAAGGTAAAATATATTTCTTCCACATAATAATTATTTATTTGAATAGTTTCTTCACAGTACTATCAACTATAAATTTCAAAACTATTCAATAAATTTTACTCTATGACCCTCACAAACATCATGACATTTCTAGGACAGAGAGGCTTCAAAAACGTTTCTGTGTTCAGTCAGAATGCTAAGACAAGCCGCAACATTCACTTCATACTTAAGTGATTTTACGTAATTCCAACTTTTTTGGGAGGAGGGGTATTAGAGCCCTGGCAGGTAAGGAAAAATGCAGTTTCGCACCATTGAAAAGAGTCGTAGTGACTCTTCCCCGTGTTTGGGTGTCGCCACACATCTGGACCATACCCATTTAAAAAACCCTCCTACCACCACGGAGTCCAAGAAGGGGACACCCACTGGAGTGCCTGGGTTAACACGGGGATATAGCAGGGTACTTTTTATTTTATTTTTTTATGTGGGGCTTTACGGCTCATGTCGACATCAAAGGTCATTGGAGCCTGAAAAACTTGTAGAGGTAGGGAAAATGCAGTTACGCACTAAGGAGAGCCAACATGACTCCCCCCGTGTGTGGGACTCGTCGAATGATTCAACCCTACCCACTAAAAACCCTCCTGATTTACAATAGATCCAAAGATAAATCAAAATATAAGAAAAAAGAATTGTATGAAAGCATTCTAAAAATCGAAAATAAAGAAAAGAATAAATTTCGAGAAAAAATAAACGAAATTAAAATTAAACAAATTTAAATCCTAACCCTCCCGAGAAATTGTGGGAGGAGCCCCGTTTCGTTGATAGATTTGAGTAAATACATACGAAGATAGATCAGATACTGTTCCAGAGGCCGATTTCTTGAAGGAATCTAAAAACGCGCATTAAAATCAGTTCATTTTGTCCCAACATAATGTTCAAACTGTTCGGTAGATTGTGTCGCTGTCGGCTGNGTTCCTCAACTTGCCAGGACACCCATTCCCTCCCATACGGGTGAGCGTTCAGCACACAGAGAAGGCCAGTAAAGAAGATAAAAGTGAAAAACTAGGTAAATAGGAGAAAAGGAAAGTAAAAGAAATGAAATACTTGAGAGCCTGCATCAAAACATACAAAATTAATAATTACATACAGAAATCAAATCATTTCTTCTAATTACCTGCTCATTTCAAAGAATACAAATATACACAGCTTTAACTTTGAGTTTTGAGAAATTGGCTCTTTTCCATGCCAGTGTGTTGAAATATCAACGAAATATTCCCCATGAATAGATTGAAAGAGTGCAAATAGATTATACTAAAAAAGAAATTTCATGACGATACCATCATCGTTACTAGTAGATGTAGTGTATTTCTTGCAATAGGAATGTTGATGTCTTAAATGATTGATTATTGAAAACAGCTCCTTTATGTCTTTAATTGTTATGATCGTTTGCAACGTTAATAGAAAACTTTAATTGAATAATGTTGTTTTAATTATTGAAAGAATTAAATCACGGGTATAATAATTGGTACATAATATGCGGAAAATAATGGCAATCAGACAGTATCATTTCTCCAACATGATGGTAAATTCGATTTATTTGCACTCAACAGAAATTTAAATTCTAAATTACAAGATTCGAAAATTTATTGCAATATAGATTTCAAATTTCTGTCGAGTTAAAGTATTTTCTGAAAATGTATGTGACAATTTTCTTTCCGACTTTTTCAAAAGGTAAGTAAGGAAATGAATTGTATGTTTTTTTTTTATTTAGTTTCGCATGGATGATGTCTCAATATTTTTTTTATATCTTTCGAAATGGAATTTATAGCCAACTTAGCTAAACTCAAAAATTCAAACAACTGAATTTGGGAATTGGTAATGGCTGATGTGTAAGTAGAAGCTAAAGGATTTCTTTGGTGAAAGATTGGAATAGAGAGCTATAAGAAGCCCAAAATATAGAGGAACTTGCCAGAAATGACCCTTTCACTATTTTCTTCCCACTCTATACTGCAGACGGAGTAAATGTATGAGAGAAATACGTTCATTAGTTTCGCACCACTAGTTCATCACATAATACTGAGTAAACAATTAAATTGAGTAAACAATTCCCTTATAAAGTTTTAAAGTAATTGTTTAGAATAACATCTTGGTACATAAAAAAATAGTATTTTGAGTCCAGTAATCTTTGTTAAATATGTGGGGAAAAAAACAAACTTTTTCGAGTTAAAAAGTTAACATGATTTCTGAAAGGTTACTTAAAACATTAAAATAAATAAATTAATATGGCCATCAACTAACATTTCTGGCAAAAGTCCTATGTGGCTATTTGGTTATCTATATAGCTACAGGACGGTAGTACATCAATAAGGTCTCTTTTTGTTGTTGTTGTTGTTGGGGATTTAGGGCTCATCATAGGTCTTTGTTAACTTCACTAAATACATTATATTTTGTTATTCTTCTACGCACATATAAATTATACACGAGAATTTGAGCAATTATTGTTTTGAGATGTAGAGGAAACGTTTTGTGGCTTAATTTCACTTTAAGACAAAAGACTGCGAGAAAAGAAAGAGTTAAGACAAGAATCTTAAACAATTCTCCTTAAGCAATATGGAAACTCAATTTTCGAGATCAGATTATTTTCTATTTTAAATTTAAGTTAGGCTTTTCCATGTATCAGATTCCTTAAATTTATCCAGAAAATAATCTTTTACTAAACAAACCAGTTTAAATTTGGACACGCGGAGTCAAGCTTGAACAAATATTTCAACTTTTTTCTTCACTCGCGTTATTTATAAATGTAGCTAAGTGCCATTGAAACTTATTTATATGGAGCTATAGGGGTATTTGCTAGTACGCAGGCCAGTTAGCTGGGTTTACCAACAACTCTATATTACCAACTCGTGGATGGGTTACTAATAGCAAGAGTTAGTGCTACTAGGATGTAGATAGAAGAAGGGGGAGAGGGTCGCTATTCAATCGCCGTGGGTATCTGAACTGAGACTTTGTAGTGGAAAGCTACAATTATTTTTGGCCCCGCCTTGAATTGAATCCCAAGTGTAGCAAATATATCATTACGATTACCCTTCCAACATTGCTGGAAGATATCATCGACCCTACTCCATTACTTGCCTCGCTTCCTCTCGTGGAAACAAGACGAGCTCTGATGGTTTAGAGAGATTTCCTCGTGTCTCGCGCCCCTCGTCTCCCTTACGAGGTCCCCTTCTCTGTAAATCGAATTCAAACACTTTTCGAATGAACGTCGTTCTGTTCGTCTCGATCGCTTCGCAACGCACTCATCCGTCGTGGAGCGCGTGTTGAAAAACGCACGAGCGGGTGAGAGAGCAGACGACACCCTTCCCCCCACCCCCCCACCGCCACGGCCCAGCGAAGACGCAGGAGGAGCAAATCATACTGGGAATTTCATTTCATTGGTTATGCAAACGCTGGTGGCCTCCTCTTCTCGTCACCACGTCCTCCTGCTTCCTCCTCCGCCGCCGCCGTCTCAGGCGCCGATGGAACCGACCCATGCAATTTTAACGAGTTCTGCTGTATATTTAATTATTGTAATATTTATAAAAGCTCGTACGGCGAACTTCACGAAAAGAGAAGCGACAGAGACCAAGTCCGGAAAGAGGGAATGAAGAGGAAGAAAGACACTGCAGGTGAATTCCATTCCGATGCGCAAACGGTTCGTATTATAGTCTTCGCGACAAATAAAAAATAACCAAGAGATGTCCGTGGCTTAGGAGGCAGCGTTCTAGCTCGTCAGCGAATTATCTCGGGTTCGATTCCCGGTAGGGGCATAAAAATTTGTAGCTTTTCACAGTAATGTCCGACTTCATATATATAGCTGTGACTACTGAATAGCAAAACCTTCCTTCCTTCCTCTATCCAGTTCCTCCTAGTATCAATAACTCTAACTAATTCTACTAACCCTTCCACGTGGGCCAAGTTGGTAGTAAAACCCAACTAACTAGCCCACCTACTAACAATAGGCGCATCATCCATCTCCTATCGCTCCACGTAGATAAGCTTCAAATAGCACGTCACATTTCCAATTTACTAACACTACAATGAAAATAATGTAACCGATGGAACGAGATAGCGGTGTTGTCATATGTTTGATGAGGTGTGGTGGGGGTGGGGGCCTAGTGTATCTCCACCCATTCCAGACGGTATGCCGTGGCACCCTCACAAAGGATACTCTTAAGACGTAGTAAAGTTGGCTTGATGCGCTCTTCTTCAGTCGAAGGTTAGAGATCAAGCCCTCTGTTCATCACTGCTGGAACGAGTAAAACACCCGCGTGTTATCTCGCGAATAGTGGCAGTGGCTGCTTGACTTTCACGTGGTCTTTACACTCCTCCCGAATGACCGTTTCTCTTCTTTGTGAGCCCTGTAGATCAGGCGTACTCGTACTACTAACTTTATTCACAAGAGCCTCCTTCAATGGATCTCCGTTCACATTCAAAATGCATATTTTAAATTTACAATCTACAGATGAACAAATGGTTTAAAGCGCAGAGCTACATAACGAAAAAATGGATTACGTTTGTTTACTCCAACCTAAGGAATATTCTTGATATTAAATATTACAATTGGAAATTCAAAACCACATATTACGTGTCTATCGCTTTGGTACAGATACATGTATCATTAGACCTCGCTCGTTTGGCTCGCAATTGTCTGCATTCATTATAAATGAAATGAAGAATATTTGTTATAATCCAAAGTAAATTTCAATTCGTTAGGTTAATAAATATTATAAATTACAACAAGAAAGAAATGAAAGCTTATTTAGAGGGATTCGTCAAATTGAATTTATTAAGATCGAGATTAAGAAGAGCAAGATTTAATAACTTATATAAATTTTTATAGTAATAAAGAGAGGAGTGAAATGACGCCCAATTGCTATATACGCCCCGCTTTCCCCAAACCAAACCCTAGAAACCCAATAGTTCAAAATATTCTTGAACTTGTCAAGACGTCAAGCACTTTATTGCATTGCGTTACGAATATTTTTTTTCTTTCTTTATTTCTGTATATCGAGCAGCGAAACGAAATCGAAGGCGAACCATATCGATGACTTCGATATCTCGAAGCAAAAAGAAAAGAAAGAAAAAACCCTCCCATCCGTCGCCCACGTGATCACTGCCGTGAGCTCAGGCACAACAAACGCATAACAGCGGCCAGGTTCAATCTCATTACCACGTTTTCTCATCAAATTCGTGAGAAGGGAAACAGAGCGAATGAGTTATGAGATACACAAACAATGCTTCAAAACCGATGAATCACTAAGTTCTTACTATTTGCACATTGCTCAGTATGATATAAAACCTGTGCATGTTATTCAAATTGTAACAATGGGACACACACACACACACAAAGGTAAAGATTACCTAATTCGGGAAAAAAATGTGTTGATGTGGAGAATATTACCAGTTGCAGCTCAGGATATCGAGAGTATAGACGTACGAAAGCAATCACGGGAGCATGCATAAATAATATTCACTGTTCAGCAAAAAAAAGAAAAAAAAGAAAAAAAAGTCCCAAACAAAGAAAGACGTCCAAAACCGCCTCCTATTCGTAGCGCAGTAGAACCCCCTCTTAAACGGTTTGGTCGGAGGTCGGTTACTCGTTAGACCGGTTAATGGCGAGGTTCGTTCAAAACGAGACTAGACTTTCATCGGGTTGTCACGAACAAGGAAGTAAATGACATGTCATTGATTTTTTTTTTTTAATTGTATCGGAAGCAACATGGGAGTCAACCTGGCAAACGGCCTCCCCCGTTCTGTCCACCACAACACAAACATCGCGTCACCTTCCAGCAGAGGCCTCTTCAACAATCAATGTTAGATATTTCTAAGAGAGAAGAAAAACTGTTCACGAGATAGGCAGGTTCATTCGAGGACCGGGGGGTTCTTCTCTACGCGTACTATAGGAGTGGAGATTAATATAATTGATACGAACAATAAACAAGCACGTGAAGTAAAGAAATGTCATAAATACCAATCATCATCCGCGTTTCTTGAAACGGAAAGAGGACGGAACGAGCTAATCGTATCACACATCCATCGTGAATGTGGAATCTCCTCCAGAGCGCGGCCCACAAACGAAGTCGGCTGCAGAGATGCGCTGCAACGAATCCGCACAAATAAGCATTTCCGTATCCCACTACAGATAACTCTTACGGCAGATGAGTCTCCAAAGCAGCTTAGCGACGCATACCCAAATACTAATAGCAAACAAATATTACATCATGGTGAAACTGACAATGCGGGATGCGGAAGAGCTAAAATAATGGGTGCGCCGTTTCCCGATCACTTCACCAACACATGCAGACCGCCGACGAACGAAGATCGTCGCACTGGAGATAAATCACAAAAAACAGAAATCAATCTTATTGTGACTTCAACTTGAAAAAAACATATAAAGACCAACTTTTAAATCACGAAAGTGATATAAGTTTACTTTGATTTGTAATTAATTTCCCCCCGTATATTTTACCATTTCCTAGGTGAGACGCATAAATCACGAGACCGTTGCGCTCGGGCGCCATATTGTTTCATGCTCTTATGTATTTCCAACGAGACAAACTAGTTACTCAATCTTATTTTGACTTCACTATCAACTCACAGATAAATCTTGTAACATTCTTTTCTTCATTATTATTAATATTGTTTTAAAACAATAAGAATAAGTATAAGGGAATATGTATTTAATATTACGTATGGCATTAAATGACTATTAGTTAGATAACACAGAACGTGAGAGTTTCTCATATGGAAAAGGAAGAAATTTAAAAAAAAACTAGAGAAAGAGAATTCTTGAAACAAGTTATTTTTACACTCGTTCTCATACATTTATAGTGTTTCTGTATATCTCTCACATTTTCTCGAAGACGAAGACCCGCTTCCACAGAACGAATACAATCCAGATATTCATTGAAACGCGTTAGATTCAATGCCAACGCAAATTTTGGTTAACATAAGCAAAATATTCCACTTACATTATTTCAAAGCTAGTAAATTTGGTCTCACCTAGTCATTAATATCTCGAGACACAAATTTTCTACGATTTCAAAAACCTCCTGTTACCGAGTTCCGTAAAATAAATAATCAACTGCATGCCATAGATGTCTTTTCGTCGCGTTAAGGTATTAGGAGTGAAGTCAAGTTGCCAACTATTCACGAAACTTGGAAATATTCACCAAAGTAGTGCTTATTAATTAATAGTTCATTGTACTGATTTTTTAAATATTGCATGAGAACAATTATCTTGTGATTTTAAAACTTGATAATTAATTTAGACTGTCGTTTGACTCTTCTTCTAACAAGAGTCGCATTATCTTCAGTCGGCTGTCATTTCCGTTAGAACAGTATTTTCCTCAGTTTTGTGTGTGTGTGTGTATTGTTCTTGTAAATGCCCCGTTAGATACGAAAATGTTAACGCCATTGACTTCCAATTTCCATTTGCAATGCTTTTAGTATGGTTTTTTACCCGCTAAGTTAAGCCGGTACTTTCGTCAGAATATGAAGAAAGAAACATGATCCCGCGAAATTCTCCATATAAGCCCATAGCAATTTCAAGCCAAACAATTCAAATTTTTGCGCAGTAAAGGTATGAAAATGTATCGCCATTGGATAGAGAACGGTTCAAACCATCATTTAAAACATTTTTTTTTTGGGGGGGGGCGGGGGGTACTTAAGCCTAGTGACTGACGCACATAATACGTTAATTAAGCGGAATCTGCACTCCTCGCCAATAAAGACGCACGTTGCCGCAAGATACATGGAGAGGCCTCGTACACACATTCTGGCGACCATTCATTACAATTTCACGGTAACCACAGAGCACCAGACAGGGACCATAGATATAGAGCACCAAGGTGAAGAGGCGGGCGGATGACGTGGACGATGCGACGCGCGCGCGAAGATATGCACGCAAGTGGACACTGGCGTCGCGGAGGGCGCGCAGGGCGTATTATAAGGACGGATTCCGTCGGCTGCGCACGAGACGAGGATATGTGACATTGAAAAGGGGGAGAAGGGAGAGCATCACCCTACGCCGAGATGAGCCCGCGTTCGCTGAAATATACATCGACGCCAGCAGTAGTAATACCTATTCGGAATTACGCCCCGCCGATGCATGCGGTGTGTATGCGCCCCGCGGTATACAAATAGATGATGCAATCTAACTTAACCTCACCATTAAAGCACGAGTAATGGAGCCGTGCAACCTGACCCATTCGCGATCTAGCCTTTACGCTCCTAGCGAAGCGCGGCGGCGAAGCCGACAACCATTCCGGGTCACGTGATTTCGCTGCACGATGCTCCGACACTCATCGAAGTCCTGTAACTTGGCAACATGGCTGCCCAACACGAATCATCATCTACGACATTGAATAATATCCAAAGAAATATTAATAGTGCTGTAGTCCCAATAGCGACTATTCGCAAGGAAAAAAATATAATACATCGAACTAAGACGTTCCACATGCTCAATGCAGAAAGTACAGAACAGTCACAAGAGTAGTCATCAAGTGAATTGAATTGATCGCTGCTGTTGGCGACGAAGTACAAATACATCCGAAAGTAGTGCCAACAAAACGCGAGGTACGAATATCATTATTCTTCTGGACGATGGCGAAGCCGAAGCGTTGGCTACACTGCGTACAAGCCCAAGAACAACTTTAGGTCAGGGTGGTAGTAAATCAATACACTAATAAGCACAGTGCGTTTCCGGTTTTCTTCTTCTTCTTCTTCTTCTCATGTTACATTTTCTGCGAGTAAAGTTGTGACACTTTTGAGTATACCTTTGATTCCAGATGAGATATATTCCTCATCAGCAAAACTCGGAAAATTACTTGGTTTACATCGATGATAACACGTGGACAAAAACCACAACCATACGGAAACTCTTGTTATTTCGAAAATACGATCCTAAGGTAATAATTCATTTAACTCCATGACGTGACACAAAACATTCAATCAGCTAATCGACTAATGAAACAACCACAGAAAGAGAAGAATAGCACTGTCTCTTGCTTAATTTGAGATAATTCATAATACTTTTTCTGGCAAAGCTTGACAAGCTTCATTTCTCATAGGTAAATGAGTTTTGGATGTTGAGGTGTTGAATACCGACGTTTCGGGCATCTTTCTGTAACCTTCTGCAGGGAACTTATTAGCAAGGTACCCACAGCATCACGGCTGAAGCGTCGGTATTCAACACCCCAACGCGGCGACTCCCGGACAGCCAAGGCTATATCTCATAGTTAGCACTCAAAAACTTTTAACCTTTGCAAGCACGGAAATCACATTCCCCCAACACAAATACACCCACACGCCGTAAAAACTGCATCAAATGACTTTCCAAATAGTGATTGGCTATTAACCTCAAGAAAATTACACTTATTACAATTCATTCCTCACAAACACAAATGTTTTCTGACCGTAATTTCTTCTTTACAGATTGGCCTTCTATTAAAAAGATTGTCGCCCACTTGCTTCTTCATATTCTCTTCGCAATTTCAATTCCCCATCGTGAAACCAAGCGAAGTGTTTTGTCAAATTAAAGAACGGTGATTTGAAGGATAAAATCGCTAAATGAAATGTAATTAAGCCAATGAGACTAATAAGTTTTCGTAGCAATGACAGTAAAAGCTGCTGGTCCAACTTTGAACCTCATGACGATTTGGAGAAAAGCGATACGCATAAAATCAAACGATACGAAAATATTTGCAAAAAAATGAAAGGAAAACTATTTCATTAACGAATGCTTGACAGTGGGCTCGCTTTCTAAACCAATTCCTCCCGAACGAGGTTCTACTTCACAATCTATTTAATTTCACCTGTTAGTTACTATGTTTGGGCCAAATCTCGCAACTGAGTTTCAGAGCAGTAGAATCGATTGTAGATGAATCGATTGTAGAAATTAGCGAACTCTTCTCCACTCAACACGATTCAATATTTTATGTCGATTTTTTTTCCTTCAAAAAGTTTGTCGCGCGAATTGTAAAGAAAATTCATACTTTGGCAAGTACTTACTTACCAACAAATCACTGCCCAATGGAAATTAATTACTTTTATGAATATTCGCGCGATAAGGCTTTTGAATCCATAATTTCATATAAACCATTAAATCATTTTAAGCGATAAGGATAGAAAGTACGTTTATTTTTAATAGGATCTACTAACATGAAATACGTATGGCATTTCCTTAATAATGACCTTATTTTAGTACTGGTGTCTATAAAAGCTTGTTTTTAAAAAGATTCCTAATATATTATTTTCAATTTCACTCAATTTCTTTTTCTATACTGTAGAATGTATATTAATTAGGGCTTGCATGAGGGATGATAAAAAAAGGGCAGAAAAAACTAGGAGGTTTTCACAAACATGCTCCGTAGCGATAGCATAGTGCATGCGATAACCGATCCGCCATTCCAACATCCCGCGCAGACTCAATTTCCAGAGGCGACTCGCCGTCCGAACAAGCGAGAACTGGACTCCGCAGCGATCTCATCCTAAGCTCCTCTTAACTGACGATGCAGTACTACTTATCACGTACACGCGAAACGAGCCAGAGAAAAAAAGGGAAAAAATATTTTAAAACATAAAAAAAAGTGTGTCGTATATTCGCGCCAGCACAAAGAGGACAAACGCCGTCCCGGCCAGATACGCCGTATCGCGCATAAAATACATATTTCTGTTCGTGATTTAAAATAGCCTCTCGTATTTCCTATACATTCTTGGCATGCATATTTAGCAGTTTTAAGAGAACGTGTATCTGGGTGATTCTTATAAATGCAAATCGCGCGACAGAGAGAGATTTTTGCGACGGGAAAGAAAAGGGTGAGGAGCAGATAAAAAATATACTTATAAAACTCGGAATGTGCCGTTAATATCTCGCATTCTAATAAGATTTCGCCCCCTAATTTAGGGACAGACGTAGCCACTACTCCACTCTCCGCCTCGCTTCATTTCTCGCGTCGCGAGGTGCGTTTATTCATTGGCGCACCGAGAGCTCAGCTCTCCAGCGACGGAGATACCGACTCTACGCCGAACGGAGAAGCGCTTGCAATCGAATTATCGGAACTCGACGGAACACGAGAAGGGCCGACTGCGACGAAAAGTCCAGATGTACGCACTACCTTTATTATTATTATTATTATTATAATCAGTTGAAATTATATCCACACAGACGATTGTTTTCCTCATACTTCTATACC
>NNCF01126945.1:892554-903975 GCA_002313205.1 Laupala kohalensis
AAAAAAAAAAAGGTGCCAGAGATGTCATACATCCACACTGCTTTTTGTCAATCAGTCAGTCGTCTGTGTGATAAAGGTTGGTTAAAGTTATGGTTGGAAACACACACAAAACATTTCAACTCCCATTCCACCCTCAGGGGTAGTTCCGTAAAATCCTTTCTTGGCCGACGTCCACATCCTAAAAGGAATAAACCTGTCAAATTTCAAATTTTCTGAGATTTCGTGATTAGTCAGTCAGCTCGAGAGTAATTATCTACGTGACTACGAAGGCGAAGGTCTAAGCTGTTTCGTCCAATATGCGATTGACGTTTTTGTGTTTCTGTCTCTAATTGTTATAATGTGTTAACGGGTTAATTATTTACTCCACATAGTTGAAGGTAGAAAAGGAAACCCAACCTAACGAAGGCGAGTTCGAGCTCTTATTAATATCCAGGTACTAAAATTAACAGTAAATTGAATTAGTAAAAAAAAGGTTTATTTATTTTTCTATTAATTCAGTTATTTAAACGAATTCGCAAAGCATTTAAAGAGTAGTTTACTCCACCGACGAACATTCTTATTCTGACGTAGAATTGGTGATTTGAGACTTCTTTTACTTTGCATCTGTAATACCCCCCACCCCCCCCCCCCCCCCAAAAAAAAGAAGTGCTTCGACACATAAATCTTGAGAATGAGAAATAAAAGAGACTCGTCTGGAAATGATTAAAATACGAAACGTTATTAAATAGAAAAGACGCCGTAAGGTGACAGCGCACGAGTTATAATTATTTATTTTGTAAGTTCTTAAAATTGTATGTAAAAATCACGTATAAAAAATAAAAATAAATGGATTATAAAATCCGTGTATTATGTTGTTAAATAAAATACACAGGTACAGAGAACGGTGAATTACGTTTGCTCTCAACGCTAAGCATGCCAAACAAAGCAATAGAAAAGCCATTCCTGCATCTATTATTCGAGATAAAATATCTATTCTGATAAAATGAATTAGAGAAACAAAAATGTATTTCAGAATGCACAAGTAAATACGGGGTAAGAACGATAAGTGATTCCAGATATCTCCAAACATCGGATTACTTCCTCCAACATCGATATTAGCGCATGAAATGCTATTTACGCGCATTCATCCAACATGAAACACGATGAAGTATTCAAAAATAAGTATTCCATTCCCGGCGGTGTCAGAAGGGAAAACATTAATGTCCCAGTTCACATAACTGACTATTAAAAAGCGAACCCCCATCTTTAAGAAAATACCTCTATTACTCCTAGTATCACTAACTTTAACTGTTACTAACTACACCAATTAACCGCTCCACGTGGGGCAAGTTGTTGCTAAACCTAACTAACCGGTCCATCTACTAAGAATACCACCTACCACACAACCTGGTGCTTCCCATACCCTCACGTAGCTTCCATAGCACACTACATTTCCCATTCACAAATACTACGAATAGAATAAAATTAAAAAAAAGGCCCATTCTTCGATGCGAAAGGTAGAAGATAGTTGTCCACAGTGGCGATGCGTGAGGAAGAAGCCGTGGTGGCGCGGGAGCAAACTCATCCGTCTCATTGTCGCATCCCGCCGCAAGTGCGCCGGAGCGTCGTGATACGCCGCGTCGCGTCGCTGCAGCAGTCCCTCCCTCATGTTTACGACGACGCGGCGCTACTAAGTAAAGGCGATACAAACGGACGCAGGCACGCTGCACGGCGTAAAAACATAATGCTTTCTATCCATTTACATTTGTGTACATTTCATTTATCTCTTCAACATATTTTCGTTTTCTGTGCACAGCGGCCGCGTTGCGACGCAGAGGCAGGGAGGGCGGGCGAGCGACATATTTGCATGCATGGCTCGATTCCATCGCGGGATTATCATGGCCGGGTATAAATTAGACGTGTGCGACACATCGCGATATCGGCGCGTGGAGCGGACGACGGGGGCGGCGGGGGTGGCCACCCGGGCGAGTGCATTTGCATGTCGTGATGCGGCGTCGATACCTCCGAAGGGAGACCGAAGCCACACCGCGGACGGACTTTTGGAAAATGAAATCTATTAATTACAGAGGGCGGCTCCGGTAGCCCCCGACAGGAGGGTGGGGGCAAGGCGAATGGACGACCCGCGTGATCCCGAAGGGGATGGGCGGCGGAGGGAAGAACCGATACGCGATCGGCTGACGGGTCCGATACGGCGCGACCAACGTTCCGCATCATCTTAATTAACGAATACATCAACGTCGTAATGGGGTGGAGTGGACGAGAGGGTGCGGTCAGAGGGAGACACAAAGTCATTTAAGGAAGAAGACGTTTGCATATGACTTCTTCACCTTATAACCTGGCTATGACTTCTTAACCTGGCCCGGGTTTTGCTCCGGTTTTCCTTCGGGCGCATTTCTTACAAAGGTTCTCTAGACTTTTGTCTAGGGGCGTGTTTATTGTAACAATAAATCGTGAATTTAGTGTTTTTTTTTTTTTTTAATTCTTATGATTTTTAAACACTATACTCAGAATAATCTATAGTTCGATAATAATTTGTACATGTAAAATAAATTTTTTGTGTTAAATTACAAACATATTGATATTCTATTAGTATTATAACTCGCAGCTAACTTTTTATCTTATCTAGGAACTTTTGCTTAAATGTTTTTGAATCCGCCTCTGCCTTAGGGCCGTTGATCGGAATTGATGAGATGGTCCCTTGCTTGCTTCCGGAGAGTAAATTAGTTTATTGTCCTCCACGTGGTCATACGCAGTTTGTACTGTTTTTTGACAATAAATTTATTATTATTATAGTATCAGCTACATATCACATCTAAATAGAGGAAGAAACCTATCCCTTCCCCTGAATTTGGATCTCACTTCTAAACCATTGTATTTCTATAACTATTCACGTGAAGGCTCAGGTGTTAGCGATCATGTTCATCACCAAGTCATCCCGGGTTGGATTCCCGGTTTATATAGCTGTGACTTCTGAAAACGAATCCTCCTCCTCCTATCAGCCTCAATCTTTTCCCAGGAACAATAATTCTAACTATTACTAACTACCGCAACTAAAACATCTACGTGGGTCAAGTTGTTGGTAAACCCAGCTAACAACAGATTCTACCACCCACCTCCAATCGCTCCATGTAGATAAGCTTCAATAGCACTTAGCTACATTTACCAATACTACAAGATAAAGTACCTTTAGGGTCAAAGTCGTGAAAATTCCAGCTCACGAGCGAATATTATTAATTAATACGAAACACGGAAGAAAGTCGGCTCAGCAGTTCAGATTAGAATTTCGGAATCCTTGAAACCATATTTTCGACATCAGGGACGTTAAAATCTCGCGATAGAAATATGTTCGGTATTCCAATACTTCTTACATGAGAAAGTGTGAAAAGGCTGAAGAACTGAGCAAATGATTTTGTGTTTTTGATGTAAACGATATTCTAAGTTTCACTCACTCATGTCGGAAGCACCGCGTCTTCTTGAGGAAAATTCGCCGTTGTCTCTTCGGGAAGGAGAAAGTTCAGAATGTGCGAAAACTTGAGAGAGGAATGATGGAGATGCAAAATCAATCTGCGCACAGAAAAGGGCGTGGAACACAAAACGAGAGGACTGCCTTAGTCCAAAATAATTCATTAAAAATATGGTCCCACATAACAATATCATAATATAGTTTAAAATACAATTTAAAACATTTACTTCTCAGCGAATTTAATTAAAATATTTTTCGAGCAAAATAACGTAATGAGAAAATAATTACTACGTTCAGAGCATATAAAAAACATTTTATGCTATAATGTATGCTCTCCTAGAGAAGCGTGCGATGCTCGAAATTGATTTTTAATTGCACTTTCTCGAAAGTCGTGTAATGGGCATCGAATAAGATATGCGCAACCCCGAGGGTGCGTTCCACGCAGAGCAACGCGTCGCAGCAACACGGCAGCGAGATGAGGGATTCGGCTCGAAACGGAGCAACTCGATCCTCGTCCCGGCATCTTTCTATTACTTTTCGTGATTTGGGATTCATTGATTTCGGCACACGGAAAACAAGATCAACATTCTAATTGACGATTTGGAGAATTTTAAAATAATGCACGTGTAACACCTGTGAATAATTTTGAAATAGTCCATTATAATTTCATTCGAAGGGTTGGGGGAGAGAAGGCGTTGTTAGTTTTAAACTTCGTGATCTCGAACTATGTCTTTTTTTTGTGTGTGTGTTACAGAAGGTTCATGTACTCGACATGTAAACGCATTCCTCGCGAAACGTACGTCAATGTTATAAATTTTTGCGTTAAATGAAGCACGTTCATGTTGAATGTCCAAAGTACTTTTCCTCTATTCGTTAATAATAATAATTTTCCAAGTCCCGCGATTCAGGAGGTGATGTGACATAGGGTCTCAAACATAGTTATATTTACATGAAGATTAAAACAAATAACCCAAAGTTACATTAATGAGACTCGTTGTGTGTCTGAGAAAATGAAGCGCGAATCCCAAGATGACAAACGTTCAAGAAAGATATATCCACTTACGAAATTACTCCTTTCAACATTTATCAATTATTTATCAATAAACCTCGGTTACGAGAATTGTAAAGCGACGCGATGAAAGCATTGAGTAATATCGATTTATATAATTCTTGACCACTTAATATCACAGTTAAACTGTCTTAAAGATTCGGTGACNTCCAACGTTTCGGCCCTATTCAATCCATCCTCAGAGCTAAAATAGAAAGAAGAAAGAAAAAAACAAGTTAATCTACAAGCTAGAACAGGCTGAACCGAATAAACTTCACATATTACACGCTGAGGTTCATACGGAATATTCTAGAAAGATAAGTGAAACATAGTATGAGACAAGGTCATTACTAGCGACTATAGTGAGACGGCTTTTCTTTAGTAGAATCTCTTATAGGTTTAAGATGCGTTTTGAAAATTTGTATATTAGTCTTGAGGATGAATAGAAAATATCGGAAACGTTGGTAAATTATGAAGGGTTTTTTAATCGTAATCGCATCGTACTTCTGTATTGAGTATAATCACTGGGCTAAGTAAATAAGTTTAAAACATTGGCAATATTCATCAGCATTTTCACCTTTAGCACTTCCACTCACGTGAACAACCGGACAGAGCGATTCGTAAGTTAGAAGCAGCGTGTCGGATATTCTTCACGACGAGGAGAGCGCACGAGGGAGGCTCTGGAAGACTCTTCCTTGAAGCGGCTGCTCAGATGCCAGGAGGTCTGCGCAGCGTCTTCCCCTCGGAGTCAAACAGTCGGAATTTTTATTAATACTGTTACTGCGGCTTACAGCATTCAGAGGAGCCTTCACAAATTAGAATGAAATACGCGGCGACTTTGTAAATAACCAAGTGACACCACGAGGAGCCTTCACAAATTTTCCAGCTCTGGATTATGGAATGTTCTTCTTCAACTGCATATTGACTAAAATCGATTTTCAACATATTTATTATTATGATGCTGACGAATGTCACAAACCTAGAACAATTATGCGAGTACAAAAAAAATGTCTAAACAGATTTGGACGAGAATATAATATTCTTAGCATTATTTTTAAACACTGACGTAACAATGAGATTTAATGAGTAATGAGTTTACCACGGATCATTGTCTATTGCGTTGATGATAAAAGAATTTTGACGACGAATACGTGATAATAAAAAGTCATAAATGTTTACGTAATATACATTAAAAATCTGATCTATTTTAAACCTTAAAAAAGCTGTAAAAATCTGTTGCACGGAAACGAGTGTCTGAATGACCGATAAAGGAGAGAAAAAGAACGCACTATTTTCGACACCAAAGACACGTAGAGTCATCGCATCTCCCATGAACGAAACGCATTGTGCGCGGAGGGATCCATTCGCAGACGCCTACACAGCAGGAGCAAGGAAAGATACAACCCAGGCGCCCACGGACTTTAAACGATTTTGAAAACTCTTTGAACTCTCGTTTGCATGACAAATAAAAATAGATTATTACATTTTATATAATATGATGATGACGTACATCAAAACCTTTCGAAGAGAATTCTAATTTTTTAATCCCAAAAGAAATAATATTATTATATTATCCTATGTACTTGTATGAACACAACATCAATTTTCTTACTCAACAAACTGCCAAAAATTCAAGGAATAATTATCAAGATAACTTTCCACGTTTCTCTCGGATCGTAATCTTCCATTTACCAAAAAACTTTTTTTGTTGGGACATTAGGGCTCACCAACATCTGGTTCATTAGAGTCCCAACAATAATCTACGTATTTAAATAAATAAATATTTTATAAATAAATAAAAACCATAAACTACGCATGTCAAAACTTTATTGAAAATTCAAATAGAATTCAAAAAGTACAAAATGTTTGTATTATCGCCTCCCAAGCTATGTGAAAAGAACTTTTTATGGCCTCACGATTACCCCCAAACACGTTGTTTTCCAAGGTTATGCACATCTCATTTTGGGTTCAAAAATAATTTATAAATTATTTTCTTTCACGATATCGTGCCAACTGTACATATTCATTTAACCAAAAGTAAAAAGATATTGTCCATTATAGTCTACTGCAAATTATGTAAATGGGAAGGGGAAGAAACAATAAATAACGTATAATATTTGAGAGCAATGCTCGCATGTTTTGTGGGGAAAATTCCAATGTACCTGGGCAAACCGAATACTAGATAGAGAGAGGGCGATTATTATCACTAGACCGAAAACTAATTACAAAAATTAATTTGTTACATATATCCTAGATTTAAAAAAGCGAATGACATTATGTTACAACGAAACCACTAAATTTTCAACATTCAGTTTTGGAAATTGTGACTAATTGCGTTGAAATGGACAAAGCTACGTGATTTGGCACAAGTCAGAAACGAGAAGGCGCGAGGATGGTTTACGTTTACGGGCCGCGTACATTTCACATTATTGTGTCACGATAATAAGTTTGTTTCTATACAATAACTGCTTGTTTTCAGTAACACACGAGGAAAGCTAGAACAACAAAACGCACTCATATACACGGCTGCATAAACATATTCAACTCAGTTCCAAAATTTTAAAATTCTATTAATATTCCATTTCCGACCATGTTGTTTTATGCACGCACCCCATCAATAGAATTTGATATAATCAACTACAATTCACTCTAATAGAATCAGTACCGACGACAAATTCAATGTATTTATCTCAATATTCCTAAAACATTACAACTCTAGTTTTCCCATAAAACGCAAGTTAATTAACACAAAAAAATACAATAGATGGATCACCCAAAGAATAAGGATTTCTTCAAAACACAAACGCCGTTTATATTATCTTTGAAAACGCTATAACCAACCACCCGAATTCCATGATTATTTTCGTAAATATAAGACTATTCTTCGAAAAGTAGTCTATGCAGCTAAAGTAATGGAAACCGACAGGCATATACTAAAATCGAACAAACGGATGAAAGCCATGTGGAATATTGTTAACAATTACACGTCAACTTCTGAAAATCGCGAAGAAAATGTTTCTTTACTAAACGATGGCAAAATCGTAACAAATCCTCAGGACATCGCAAATTTGTTTAATTCTCACTTCTCAGAAGTTGGTAAAATAACGAACTCAATATATCCAAATCAATGTCCTCCAATTATATCCACCCACATACCCAATTCTATGTTCACTTCCGAAACTAACGCCAGTGAAGTCATGGGAATCATCAGCTCCTTAAAAAACAAATTTTCACGAGGCATAGATGATATACCTGAGTTTATTGTTAAATCTTCGTCCCACGCTATATTAAATCCACTCGTAAATATTTTTAATAGTTCTTTATCGGAAGGGGTGTTTCCCAATATATTTAAGAGAGCTAAAGTGAAACCTTTACACAAGAAAGGAAACAAACTTAATATTGGAAATTACCGACCAATATCTCTACTACCCACTTTCTCAAAAATCCTAGAAAAATTGTTCTATAAGCGTCTTCTAGATTTTTTATCAAAATATAACATTCTCTCTGACGATCAACACGGTTTTAGGAAATCCTTTTCCACTACAAGCGCCATATTTTCCTTCTTAAACGATGTTACCACATCTCTAGACCGTGGAGAAAATCCACAGGGTGTTTTTCTTGACTTATCCAAAGCTTTCGATGTCATCGATCACGAAATTCTCCTTTCAAAATTGCATTCTTTAGGCATTCGTGGACTTCCACATCAATGGCTAACTTCTTATTTAAAAGATAGATATCAACAAGTAGAAATATCCTATACTAAAAATAAAATACTTGAGCGTTGTCTTTCAGAAACAAAGCCACTTACTTGCGGAGTACCCCAAGGATCAATTCTCGGCCCTATACTCTTTTTATTGTATGTGAACGACATGTCATCATCCACATCAGATTGCAAAATGGTTCTTTTTGCTGATGACACTAATTTACTATGTAAACACGCCAATGCTCAAAAAGTTTTGTCTCACCTTTCGACTTGGTTCCATGCAAACCGTCTCATTGTAAACACTGACAAAACAGTGTCTAGGTCATTTCACAATAGTAATACAAAATCTTTACCCCAGGTTTCTCTTTCTTTAAACGGAACACAATTAAAAACTGTTACAAATACAAAATTCTTAGGTCTCCATATTCAAGACAACCTCAAATGGAATTGTCACATTGACAATCTTAATTCCCAATTAAGCAAATTGTGTTACGCATTCCGAATCTTAGTTAACGCAGTTAGTCCACGTATTTCCCGTTGCGTATATTTTGCAAACGTTTACTCCCATTTACGTTACGGCATTACCTTCTGGGGTAATTCCGGTCAGAGTATTCAAACTTTCAGAATTCAGAAGAGGATAGTTCGGATAATTTGTAAATCTCACCCCCGAAACTCTTGTAAACCTTTATTCAAGGAATTAAATATCTTAACACTTCCCTGCATTTATATTTATGAAACAGTCGTGTTTGTTAAGACCGAATTACTGAAGTGCCACCCTTTCTTTATACGAAACAGTCTCGTTCACGAACACTATACACGCAATAGTAGTAATATTCATCGCCCTAGAGTGTCAACCACTCTTTGCCAAAAAGGACCTTATCATTCGGGAATCGTTCTATATAATTCCCTGCCCAAGAATATAAAAGATATTATGAAATTGAATCTGTTCAAATCAGCGGTTAAAAACTACCTCCTGCACCAGTGCTTCTACAATGTAAAAGAATTTATTGATTTTAACAAAAGTTAAATTCGTCTTGTACTTTATCACGCCATTGCTGTAGTACTTTTTAAACAACTTATAACAATTTCAAAAACTATTTTCTTGCATGATTGTGTTGTCTTACGGCTCATATTAATTTAGTTTTGTGTTCTCAACTTTGGCACGGTTGTGTACATTAATTCTGTAGCCCCATTCTGGCCCGGTTTTTTCTCCGTTTTTCCTTCGGGTAGAGGCGGATTTCTTACACAGGTTCTCTAGGCTTTGTCTAGGGGCGTGTTAATTGCAACAATAAATCGTGAATTTAGTGTTTTTTCAACTCTTCATGATTTTTAAACACTATACTCAGAATAATCTATAGTTCGATAATAACTTGTACATGTAGATTCACAAACATATTTGCGTTAAATTACAAACATATTGACATTATATATGTATTATAACTCGCAGCTAACTTTTTATCTTAATTAGTTTATTGTCCTCCACGTGGTCATACGCAGTCTGTACTGTTTTTTTGACAATAAATTTATTATTATTATATTGATTGAGAGGGTAGTGATGATACACAAATTAAATTTACAGTTGGAATAAAACTTAGAATAACCCGTTACGCTTTAATTGTAGATAGCGAAATTTAAGAAGGAAAAATGTTTTCAGTGTATTCTAAGGATAGGACAAACCAAATACATAAATTGATAAAACAGCTGATTAATTAGCAAACATCGCCCCGATCGGAAAGAGAGAAGTCAAAGCACGAGGGAGCATTCGAGTCAGAGAAATTATATCGGTACTTATTAACTACTTCGTAATATCGTTAAGGAATCAAATATCGCAATATCTTACATCTTACTCCATAAAGGTAAATATCCCTTATTCTTCCACCGTTTACCACGACTGAGCCATTATTACACATTATTATTTTCTATATACAGATTGTACGTCATGGAAACGACGTACAATTCATCATTGCTTGTCAATAGGTCTGGATTCTTTTCTCTCCTTTTGTCCGGTGTTACCTTGGGTTCTCATACAATATTCTAATTTCGTTCGTCAGATTTCACATTTCCTTACTTTCGTGTTATTAAATAAAATACCACGAAGAAACCCAACAAAAATACAGCTTTCAGTATTGTATACTAATATGCAAGTACATACCAATTATTTTATAATTTATGGTTAAGACTTCTAGGATCTTTGCTTTTCATTTCATTGTAGGTTATGCACTTGAAAACAATGTTTTTTAGGGCATTTAAATAATTTTGCTTCTAATTCGGTGACGTCGAGTGGATTGTTCATCCGCCTCATGTGAACTCTCGTGATTACATTAGTAAGCATCATAGTAAACAGTCATACGAGTAAAGATTCACATAGATTTTCTGCTTCTCTAGTTCATCAATATTAAACTATACTTTGTGTTTTAGTTGCGATTTTCTTTAAGAAGAGTGCTATGAAATATGAAATAATTTCATCGGTTAGCTTTTCCGATTTCCATGCAACGCACATTGCCAATATTTCACTTATATTAATAGAGTTTTCAGTCCGATAACGTGACTTAAAAAAGATTCCTCTTTTTTTTTCAATTTTCGTCCGCCATAAAATCTCTCCTAGCCCCTCCATGGCTACGGTGCTAGCGTCCACACCAAGTCATCCCGGGTTTTATTCCCAGTGGGGCAAAAAAAATTGTAGCTTTTCACATGAAAGTCTCAGTTCGTATAGCTGTGACTACTGAAAAGCAAACCTTCGTTCCTCTATCCTGCTAGTATCAATATCTCTATTACTTACCACTTCTACTAACCCCTCCATGTTGGTAAACCCTGGTAACCAAACACTCACCACCTATCGCTCCAATGCACTTAGGTGCATTTCCCATTTAAAATACAACAATAAAAGTAAAAAAAAACTCTCATTGCATATTTCTTGATCTCTTATTTTACGAATTCGAAAAGTGAAGCAGTAGAGTAAGGGGCGCGCTGCCTCTTTCGTGACCTCAGTTGTTGCGGTGTCATGGAGAAAAGCACCTGCATAATGGAGAAGGCAAGGAAAACAGGTCCACCGACCGTGAAGGTAGGAGAGTACGCTCGCGTCGAACAGTGGGATAGCGTGGTCAGCACACCGCCCGCGTTGACCTAACGTGCACATTCTTGCACGAGGGGAATCAAAACGTTTCGCAAAATTGAGATTTTTTGTGTGCGTGTGTGTGGAGGGGGGGG
>NNCF01126945.1:917258-948953 GCA_002313205.1 Laupala kohalensis
ATAGGAGCCATTGCAGTTTCGCACCACGGAGAAGAGCCGTAAAGACTCTTCCCCGAGTGCGGGACTCGCCGAATATCTCGACCATACACACTAAAAATCCCTCCAGAATTCATCAAATATCTAAATACAAAGACCAAAGAAAAGAAAACAGTAGCTGAACACATTGTATCATATAAAAGGAAAAAATTTTCAAAAAATTATAATTTTCAAATTACGGAAAGGAAAGATAAAAAGGGAATGCAAATTTTAAACCCTCCCGAGAACTCGCGGGAGGAGCCCCGATCTACTCATCAAAGTCAATAGTATATTAACATTAACCGTTTCATTTCCGAGAATTGTTGGTAAATCTGCAGCCAGACCAATTTGTCTCCGTATACTTGAGTATCTTCTGCAATCAGTTAGTAGGTGACGCACCGTCAGAGAAGGGCAACACTCCTCACAAACGGGTTCATCATCAAGTAGCATGAGGTACCGATGAGTGAGAGGACAATGTCCAATGCGCAAGCGGGATAGCAAAACCTAGTGCCTGGCCTACAGGAACTGCTCCACGACTTAACAGAGAATTTGATAAGTCGGAGCTTATTCCTTTCAACAGCCAACCACTCATTGTTTTATTCACCCAGAATCCTTGTCTTGATGGAATTTAGGAGATCTCGTTTTGGAATCGTGAAGAAATCTACGCGATTCTTGAGGTATGATGCTTTTGCGGAAATGCCTGCTTCATTTCCTCTTAATCCCACGTGTCCGGGAATCCAGCAAAACATTAAGTTCTTTCCATCACTTTGGAGCGAGAAAACCACATCCTGAATCTTCTGGATCAGCTTATAGGTTGGGTACATTGTCTGGAAACGTGCTTGAAGGGTACTTAAGAGAATCAGAACAAATCAGGAATTTTGATCCGCGGGAGCACTCTGTTGATCGCAGTGCTCTCAATATGGAGTAGCATTCAGCGCTATAAACGCTGCTCAGGTCGCCAAGACGGGAGCCACAGGTCTTACGGGGAAATACCACGGAGCAGCCTGTTTCGACCCGTCTGTAAACACAGGAATATAAATCCGGTGTTCGTCGAGGATTAGGTGAAAGTATGCCCTCAACATCGCAGCTGGAGTATTCTTCTTGTCATGATGCAGAAGATGGAAATTAATCTTCGGCTTGTGCAAAGCCCAAGGAGGAGTCTTACTGAAACCTTGATTTAAGGCATTAGGTGTGAGTAGAATAAAGGTTTCCAAACTTTCTTTGGAGCGATATCCAAAAGGTTTGGTTTCTCTCAGTCTGTTGTGGTAGGAACGGATGGAAGAAGAGGAGGAATGAAATATTGTGTTGTGTACCAGATTGTCGGATGTATCTACGGGCGGCGGCATTAAAGGGCGAATATGTGCCTTTGATAATTGTGTAACCTAAATTAAGAAGCTTGTACTACGCATAATTTCTATAATAATTAGCAAATATTTAGGAAAACTATATTACAACTCATTTCTACAAACAGTTTGTAAGTTTTATGTGATATAATGTCTAGGGTCGGAGAAGAGTTGTCACGGAATATACAAAGTCGATATAGAAAAAACCAAGAAAATAATCAAGTGCGATGGTAGAGCAGCAAAACCCCGAATCGATGGAGGCAAGACGGAACCAAAGAGTAGGCAACTCCTCCACCAGGGCATGAGAGTGACGGTGGCCCGACTATTTCTCGCATCCTATCTCAACGTTGATTCGTTATCAAAGCCTCGTTTCACGGGTGAAGCACGGGCGACAGGCAACAATAGACAACGCTCCGAGGGCCAACGCGCAAATAAATTCACGCGTCGTTCCGCTGGAAAAAGCGACGGGAGCTCATAAACGCCTCGCCACACTATGCAAACGCCAGGGCTGCTCCTCTCGACTTCGTCTCTACACAATTGGACACTCGATAGACAAATAAATTTCTTGTCCAAAACAGCAGTTACGAGGACACACAAACTAGTTTACTCTCCGGAAGTATGCAAGGGACCGGCCCATCAATTCCGATCAGGAGTCCTTGGGCAGATTTAACATTTCAACGCGCTCCTAAGATAACGATAAATATTGTTCGCCAAGCATTACAACTTTAAAAGAATACCAACACATTTGCATGCAATAAAGGAGTTCCTTTTTTGTATCTCCCGGTAAAAATATAATGCACGAAGAGATAGGATCCCAACATTTAATTAAAATTCAATTCCAACAAAAATTTTCCAACATATTAAACATGTAAATGTTTTTAAGAAGACGACGAATGAAAAAATAAATCTGTCTCCAGATGATTATCTATTTCTTAAGCATTCAATTATAACGAAAATGCGATGTAATGAAAAGTATTTCAAACCAGTGTATACTAAACCTCCACATTGTGCCGATGAGACAACCGAACCACGCGTATAATTATGAGAGGTGCAATTCATAAATTGTCTCACAGGTAGCGCTGAAAGCATTATTAATTGTAGAAATGCCGCAATAGAAATATCAATTTTACTCTTCATTTTAACATTATGATGTGTTTCGTAACGAATTTGTTCGGATCATGGGGACATGTCTTTATCATTGATGATTCTTCATTTTTTCTTTCTTTTTGTTTGTTTGTTCTGATATAAATGTCAAGTTTTTCGTTTGTGCACAGTCACCTTCTTATACTATCAGCGCTGTCCAACTTTTCTTATGGCGCGCGAGTCATGGAACATTTTTCATCAACAGTTGGGGAGCACTATAAATTAAAACTATAAATCAATTTTTGACGTGAAATGTCCGGTGAGAAAAAATAGAAAATAGGTTCGGAATTGCCTCGTCATACATTAAAATTTCAACACACATATGAATATAAAAATTCCTTTATCCTCCATATTGTTGACCCCAAATTTTATAATATAAACTGGTTATTGGGTTGGGGTGGAGAGAAAAAAAACACTATTCCATTCTGCCGACTTTACGAAAATTGATATTTTCTTCTTCAGGGCTACACAACATGGTCTACAATTAGCCGATATTCTAATTGTAGACGTTGTGTACAGCCCTGAAGAAGGAAATATCAATTTTCGTAAAGTCGGCAGAATGGAATAGTGTTTTTTTCTCTCCACCCCAACCCAATAACCAGTTTATATTATAAAAAATATTCTTCTTTTTTAAAAAAAATATATACTATTTAATTTTTCCACCTTCGATCAATATAAAGTTGTAAGTGAGACTCAAATTATTACGTTACAAATACAAAATAAATAAATTTACCCCATTAATTGGTTCTTGCCAAACCACATACACTGCGATGGAACGTGTGTAGAAAATTCCCCCGCGGGTTAAACATAAGTTAGCGCTGACTTAGATAATAATAAAAATTGCACAGATGAATCATTTTAGAGGTAGCAAGCAATTCGATAAATTCTAAAGTTTGTTAATATTTTCCTCCTTTTGCTGTGAATGTAAATGATTCACATAGGACCAGCTCTAGTTCTTCCAAAACTTTCTTCCACGTTGAGAAGTATAAAAAAAGCTAGGTCATCTTACTTTGCATCGAGAAATTCAACTTAAGAGGAAAAAAACATGCAATGGAAACGCGCTATGTTTATAATAAATTTATTGTCAAAAATTTATGTTTATAATAAATTTATTGTCAGAAACGCGCTATGTTTATAATAAATTTATTGTCAGAAACGCACTATGTTTATAATAAATGTATTGTCAAAAACAGTACAAACTGCGTATGTCCACGTGGAGGACAATAAACTAATTTACTCTCCGGAAGCAAGCAAGGGACCATCCCATCAATTCCGATCAAGGGCTCTAAAGCAGAGGCGGATTCAAATTTTTTTTGCATAAGTTCCTAGAAAATATTAAAAGTTAGCTGCGAGTAATAATAATAATAATAATAATAATAATAATAGAATGTCAATATGTTTGTAATTTTACGCAAAAAAATACATGTACAAGTTATTATCGAACTATAGATTATTCTGAGTATAGTGTTTAAAAATCATAAGAGTTGAAAAAAAACACTAAAGTCACGATTTATTGTTACAATAAACACACCCTTAGACCAAACCTAGAGAACCTGTATAAGAAATCCGCCTCTACTCGAAGGAAAAACGGAGAAAATCCCGGACCAGGATGGATTTATTGTATATTAGTCGCAGTAAATTACTTTATTGTCCTCGACCTAGTCATTGGCAGTTTGTGGCAACTCTATTGACAATAAATTATATATATAATAATTTATTTATTTATTGTCAGTCTAATTGCTTGATGTTGGTAGTGGGTTTGTACTCAATGTAGTCAACGCTTTTACTTAGCCATCGTCCATACAAGTAATGATATTTGCACCTCGCGTTTTGTTGGCAGGACATTCGAACTTCGCAAAACGTAAGTCCTTTACCAATATGTTCCGTCAATTTAATTCACTGTTCTCATTCTTCTGCATCGAGCGTGCGGAACGATCAGTACCTTCTGTCTTAGCTTCTAATGATATTAACGTGTATTTATTTACAACAAATACTCGCTATAGAGACGACTATTAATATTTATTTGGATATAACTTGAATTCGTAGCAGTTGGCAATTCGAGTTAGAGAGCCATATTGCATAATTTTCGGCGAACTATCATGACTTTGAGAATACTTGGAAGCTCGGATTAACCACTGCCACCCGGTGAGATTTATGGGGGTCCGGATATAGCGTACTGCGGCCAAGAGGAGGCCGGACGAATACCGTATTATTATTACGCAAATTTATACGCCATGACTTGTGAAGAGAAGTTCCCGGAGCAATACCTCCTTGGGCAATTGGTTTCAGCACTAAAATGGAAATAGTAATATTGAATTTCGTCCTTCCAAAAAGGAGATAAAAGAAGGAAAGCCTGCACTAAAACGTGCTAAAGTTGCAACGCCTCACACAGAGTCGGCTTTACAGTCAATATTTTACGGTCATTCGGGAGGCGGAGATGCGAAGCTTTGGCGAGGTGAACAATTCAGATTGACGCCGTTTCCAAATGAGTCAAATGGAGAGAATAACATTTCCAAGTTGTTCCACTTTTAGATATTTTGGGAAAAATTGAGAAAAGAAGGAAATAAATACGCAAAAGAAACGGAGAATGCGGATGGGTTTCTTACACGACTTTTCACGCCCAACAAATATTTCTTAAGGGAATCTCACAACAACAACAAAAATACAAAAATTAAATACGAGACAAATTTCACACCTTAGTAGTTGATTTATTATAAAACACACCAGATACATACACACGACAAAAAGACGAGATAATTTCAAAATTGGAGAGAGAAATATAACGGAAAACAAAAAAAATCTAAAATTGGTTAGTTATAAGGGATATAATTACCATAAAAATTAGTTCATAAACGTTCCAAAACTCAAATTATCGAAGTGAAAACGAACATGGCACTGATAATTAAATAGAAAAAGCGCGATTAAGAGGAACATTTTAACAAAAGAGAAGAACGATGACGTAGTGGGTGTTGTGAAATATTTCGTATGATTTAATTTCACAACACTCTGAATATCAAGATAAATTACATATATGACTTCTGTTACTAATGGAACCAATAATTTTTAGAAAAACGCAGTAATTGTATACTTTACCAACTCGGCATCAGAAGCAAAAGAAGGATCCGAGAAAACTGAAGCTCTCGAGTTTCTTTATCGCACGACAAAATCCAACTTCGCCAAGTTAACGAATTTTACTAGTAATAAATTGCCACCACATGCAAAGTGATAAGCGTTCGGCTACAGTACTTCAATACATAACGTGCGGACAAAAAATGAAGAAAATTCGATGTTCAGCTTAAAAACGTTTTACGCTACTTTATCCGAATTTCTCCTCACAAAATACGATCGAAGCATCACATTAATGTGATTGTGTCGACGGAGAGAGAGAGCTCTTCTTAAAAAAATAGGAAGAGGAATCTTCTGCGAAAACATATCGAATTCTTTCAAGAAAGGGATTTAAATTTGTATAAAAATATTTTATATACGTAGAAAGATCGACTCAACATTAACCTGTCTTCGTTGCCAAGTTCTAGAAAAAAACAGTTTAGAAAGATTTTCTTTACATTGTGCAGTAAAAGGATTGAGATCAATTATCGAAATAAAAAAGTCCCCAGGATAAGGCACCCGAATGTGTCCCCCAGTCGAAAAACATCGTCCCTTTGTAAATGCATAAATGCAACAGCATTTGCGGTATCCTCTGTTGCGGCTCATTAAGAAAATAAGGCTAATGACCCCTGCTATTCTGGCCAATTAGTTTCCCTCAAAACACAAATTTGAATAAAGGAACGAAAGAAGGAATTTAACCCTTTGGGAAGTAATACCCTAAAAAGAGCGCGGAAGAAAATCAAGTTATTGAATTGTTCCTCAGCAGTGAGTTCAGAGGCGAGGATAAATATATATCTCACGAAAAGAAGTCGTAGTGATGTAGTTCTTCACAAAATACTAGCTTTCTTACGTAAATTATGCTCATTTTACAACAGATGAAAAACTTCTAACGCTTTCTCTCGCTTTGCATTAGTCAGTCTGAATCAAATGCAAAGCGAATACAAATGAGAATCAAATACGAAATATAAGCTTGTAAAATCAATGAGCTCAACGTGATGAGAAAATACAGCACTAGTTATGTCTTCTATTCTCTTCTTGAGGATCAGGAGACACACTGCATTTTTATTTTCTGACCTCTCCACAAAGAACATCGGCCGTATAGCGCACTTTCCAATCTCCCGTAACATCAACGCGGTTAAAACGCATTTTCTTTAAACATTTTTTAAAAAGTTATTGCGGGGGGTGGGGAGTAAGAATGAAGTGATCCGCAAAACAAGACCAGAACTCCGGTAGCCTTGATCTAGGTCTTGGTTTACTCACTCTTGGTCGTGGTCTTATTCTAGTCATGTTAATCTTGGTCTTGTGCATCTAGTTGCTATTTGCATCGATCTCTTATGATCGGGTCTAGTACTTATTTTTCCTACATACTACACTACAGGAGTTGGCAAATACTGTATTAAATACATACTGTGAGATAAAAAAATAATCGCGAAAAATGATCATTAAAATTCGTTTAATATCATTTGGTGACAATAATCTGCAAGACCAATATGTGAATCACTAACGGGGAGAGGATGAGCGAAGGACAAAAACTGGGGAAAATGTGTCGCAATCAGATCTGTGAATCGCGTCCAAAACCAATGGGGATCAATCTGAATTTGACCCGCACGTCTCCAGAGGTCACTAACCAATGCAACACGAAACCCGCAAAAACACACTTTAGAAGGAGCGAACGGAAGTCTTATGAATATACTGCGTTTTAGTGAAGACGATCCATGCGTTTTCTTTCTGACAATGTTCAAAGGACGTCTCGTAGCCGATGGGAACATACTCTCGGTCGCGTAAATGTACCGACGATGTGGCTCCCTAAAATGAGCTACCGACCTCTACGAAACGAAGGAATATTGACGGCAGTCACGAAAGGGACTACGTCTCGCCAAAATATACAACAAACTAAGACACAAGGTAATATTCGTTCCACACTTTGCTCGATGCAGAAAGAACAGAACAGAGACACTAGAGCCAGTGCATTGAATTGATTGCCGATGTTGGCAATATATTTCAGTTTAAAGACATCAAAAGGTATTGGCAACGTAATGCGAGGCAGTAAGCATTGGCGAAGCAAAAGCATTGCCAACACTGTGTACAACCCCTGTACCAACTTCAAAGCAGTCGACTAGTAATATATAAATATAAATTTTTTTGTCAAGAGTGCAGCGTAACAAACAGCCTACGACCACGTTGAGAACAATAAATTCATTTAGGGTTTTACTTCTTTACAAGAAACACAGAGCGATCGCGATCGTGTCTGCTTGCTTTCTTGTGACCCAAGTGCCATGTGTGTCTCGCTCCGTCTACAGAGCATCCCCGTTCACCCTGACGGAGGGCTGCCACTACGCCCGCCCAAACGACCCATCAGTTGCAGAGGCGTATCCGTGAACGTCCGCTGTTGATATGGCTCCCGTCCAAAACAATGCTGCGCCGGTCGTCTCGCTACGTGACGGACAAATGGCCGGGTGTGTTTCTTGGGAAGATTACACACATTCGCCAGTATACTTTTGGGTAGAATAAACTAAAGCGCTCCATTCAATGGGCATGATAGAATGACGACGATTTCGCTTTACACAATCCCGGGGGACTAATCTCTAAACAAACACACACATCCTATTCGCGCTTCCTCAATATCTCGAGTTTCGGTCCCAATAAATACAATATTCATCATATAGTCGAAGTCTCTACGAGGGTTCTCTGAAAACCTAGTACACACACTACAAGCGTAACGTTTTTGGATGAGGATGTTGAATGGTGGTAGCAGAGAGCCTTGAGGAAGACGCAATAAAAGTAGGAACGTTGGCGATCTGATGACCTAAACTCAAGTTATCATTTGCTCATTCGAATTTCTTCTGATTTACAAGGAACACTTTCCATACAATTTCCTCGTAAGTACTTTTCAAAGTAGATTTTTTTTTTTTTTTTTTTTTTTTTTGGTACTNGTCATTAGAGCCCATTCCAAGTAGACGAGTTGAGAAAGGGCGCGTCGAGTCGTAGACGGAATTGCACATCGTCTTACTAGTCACGACATTTCTAAGTGTATAATATTCGAGAGCTGATGCGAAACGGATCGCAGAACCGCTGGACAAAATGTATATTAGACTTTATTTCCAACGTGGCACTAAAATGGGAAATGAGGAAAGAACGAACTTCTCATACCTCTCCGAATATATCACTCGAAAGAAGAAACGGAGAAAAAGTTCAAAACAGAACTCAGAGAGAGGGAGAGAGATGAATTCCAGCGTCACTATTTCGACAGAGGGACTTTGGAAAGAAGTGGAAGAGTCTCCTCGAATCGCCAGGAGCAAAGCAGCGCGACGGCGTCGGTATCATTTGCCGTCGAACGTCGTCGAAATAAGCGGACGTCGCCTCATGAAAATTGTAAATACGAATATCGAGCTCGAGTGACGGCTTTATGACGTAAATGACGCATGCCTCGGGGGCTGGCTGCGAAGGAAGAACGAAAGGGTCCACAAACGGACACTTGGTGGCTGGGCGCGGGAGGAGACCGGTCGGAGCAGGTAACAGCGTTCTGTCTCTCGTCCGTTAATTCCCCTGATGACGGTTTCGCCGCGTCCGGCTAATGCTCACGAGCAAAGGCACAAAGCTTTTGTATCGGCGGCGATGTCTGTCGTTCCTCTTGCTTTGAGCGGAGAGACAGAGACACGCGGAAGGGAAAAAGAGCGGCGAACGCACATACGCTGCACCGCCCTTCTACCACACACGAAATACTACCCATGCTATTCGCATCTTACACATCGAATCTCTTACAAACTACATAAAATTAGTCAGAAGGGTTTTTTCAAGAACGGACCAGTTATGCTCCACAAGTGAGGGTTGTTACAGGAGCCCGGGTGCGACTTAGGTACCGCCCTCCAAACTGTGCGGCATATAACATAAGACTATCCACGAAGAGCGTTCGTTCCCTGGCAGCGAAGACAACCTCAGAGAGTGCTGTTCAATGGTAGAAGTTGCTCGACCTAATGCTGTTGTTAGTTTCTGGCCGAGTAATAATGTTTTCCTTTTTTATGACCCTTTCTCTCCGTGTATTTAATATATGATCTTGTAATATTTATTCTGTTGAGAAAGTATCAAAAGAATGACTAATTTCATAAAGTAAATAAATAAAACTACGGACAGGTCAAAAGAAATAACTTTATATCACACGTGAAAGTACTTGAACTTCCCTAAAAGTTTACTCAAAATTCTTGGGATGTAGTTAGCGAAATATTCATTTTTTAAATACATCGGCGTTTCCGTATTAAAATATTATCATGTCTTGTTCAATTTTTTTTTGCATAATCTCATTCTGTCTCAGAAAGGAATATTCTTGAAGAAAAATACGTTGCCTTGGATGAGGATTGTAAGAACGAACGCGTCCTTTCCCCCAAAACGTATAGATATCGTAAAGCGGTTTCCGATAATATAACGGGACTAATAAGACATATTAAGTGATTCCTGTCCTTGTTTTACTGTAGAGGTATTGACAGTTTTATTGTTTATGAAGAAGGAACTACGTATTTTTACGCCACTAGTACTATCAAGCCCAAAAACAGACCGACACAAGGTGATTTTATATTCAGCAGTCTACAATTCTGAAATTCTTTTTTATTTTACGATAAAATTACATGACTTTAAGTTCTTGACGTTTTGTAAGTCTTCTTAATCAATAATTGATGGGTTGAGTGTATGAAGGCATTATATAATATATTTTTTTACTTCTGAGATAAACAGGTAACTTATTATTAATATTATTTAAATATATTCTCTATTTAAACACAGTAATTATAATTTAACTTCTCACAGTATTGTTATAAATAAAAATCTGTTCCGCAAAAAATGAAAGTCATTTTCAAGAATTGGACACGACTAATCGATGTCCCGACCAGAGCAGCGGTCGCCAAATTTTTGGACGCAACGAACCACTAAAATTTTAGTTTCAAATTTTGCGAACCAATGAGAGATTTGAAAACGCTCAATACGTTTTTCAATAAATGGCAACTCAAATTTTAATTTTTAAACAAATATTTAATGCACCTACTTAATACGAAAAACTATAATAGTTTTTAATGACATGCAATGTAAATACTTATTTTACATATACTCAATTGATGCAGGAAGAACCAGAAGTTTAACGATCTTTTGAGGTTACGGACGGATTTTTCAATAAATGGGTCCTGTTCAAAACTCGCTGGCGCATCAGTTACATCAGAGAACTGCTTCCCTTAGTCATTGTTTGTTTCGTGTGTTTTAAACGAGATTGGAACGAAGTTGACAAAGCTATATTTATGCAACACCCAACCGGGTTAACAGACGACCGAAAATTGCTATCAATCCCACATCTACCTGCGGACCAAAGACGTTTCGTCCGGACCGCAGTCATAGGACGTTATTTCTAGCCTTCATCCAGGCAACTGCGGCCGGTATTGCACGGTCATATTTCTATGTCATATGTCTATCATCGAAGATACGTCATATGTTTTCTCAACGAGGACGTACGTCATCGGTATATGATTGTGGCTCAACCATTATCAAAGGTTGGGCGAAACACGTACATATGTCTCATAGAAATTCTTTAAAAATAGACTTATGACACATAAATAGAACCGTGTAATACCGGCCTACCTCAGAGATTAGTACTTGAGCACTCAAACATAGCTAGGAACGGAACGACTCGGACACATATATTTCAACACATAATGTACACAATTCGAACAACTTAACACGAACAGTAAGATCCACAATTTACTACAACTACCACCATCAAGAACACGTGACACGTCGTAAAGTTAAGAAATCTTGGTTTAAAAGATCATTCTTATTTATTGGCCCTAAATTATTAAATTTATTGCTAACTAACATTTGGCGTAACAAGTTTGTCCGTTTTTTTGGTTTTATTCTTAAGATTTTAAAAACTGGTTGCTTACGCAAGAATCAGTAGAGTATCTACTGCGAGTGATAGTGTAGTCGCGGCAAATATGCATCGATTTGAGTATTTGTATTTAAATATTTGACTCGTACAATTATTGAATACTTTGGACAGCAATAATTTCTGTTCGTAAGGGATTTGGTTTCATTCGGAGAATATCACATGCTTCAGAGCAATGTCTTAGTATTTAGTAAATGATTTCACGTTAGAAAGAGATTATTGAATTATATTTTTAAGTTGGAAGAGCCTATCAACTTATCTCAGAAATTGTGCATAATATGCTTAGCGTATTTGTAACAGCGCTATGTTGCACCGCAACGTCAACGTCAATTTCTGTGCAGGAGATTTGCATGTGAAATTTTGTGATCTTAACATCTTTAAACTGGATGTTGAGGCTACGTACAAGTTTTATATCTTAAAATAAAATGGATACTTTATTATTACCAACACCCTATTTTGTGAAAAGTATAATCATACGCAAATGTCTTCTAGGTTTCTCGCTCCTTTTCTACAGAAGCGGAGCAACGTTAGAGCTATTAAGAGAATTACTATCATTTCATATCACACAATTAGCTTTCCGAGAAAACAGTGTTTAAAAATTTCATCGAGAAAAGACCCCACTAGATTCAATTCATTTTCAAGCGATGTAACTTGACTTCTTCATTGCACACAAATGAAATCAATGACGCAAATGGTAAGCAATAAACAATACACAAATTCGTAGTTACGAAATGGTCCATTGTATAATATCATGCACTATTAATAAATGTTCTCATGCCCCGCTTACATTGTTAGTGCTAAATATGAAACTGAGTAAAACTTGCCTACAACTAGAAGGTATGGGAGAAAGTAGTATAAGGTAAATAAAATAGTGTCGCTACTTAAAAGTAAACCTTCATATACAGAAAATAGGTTGATCTACTTGATCAAAAGAACTATTCCGAGGAGATCCAATGCATCAAATGAAGGCGCGCGCACAAAGAAGCCGTGTATTAATTCTTCCCCGTGCGCCATGTCGCCGCGTGGTAGGTAAGAACACGCCCGCCGGTAACTCCCTCCCGCAGACCCACGTCGCCGATGATCCTCTCGCTCCCCGAGCCACCGACGCCGGCCGCGAGTATAAAAAAGTCCCCACCAGGAATGTAGAGAATAAAAAAAGATATATGAGCTTTGGGAAGAACAATGGCTTTTGTTATATTCCCGCCTAGTCAAGGCCAAGGCAGAGGCGGCAGCCGGTGCTTATCATCCGGCGGCGGTCTTACGCAAATATATACAAATACATACGGGAGGAGGCGATGGGGCGGGGAACAGACGAGGCGGACTGCACAACATATTATATAACCGGCTGCCGCCGCCTCCACTCCACCACAGCGCCACGCTGTCGCCAGGCCGAAGGAAGGAGAGTGCGGAGCGAGCGAAGCACGGAATTTGGTGTACTCGGATGTTATCCTCCGAAGAAAAAAATTACAAGAAATCTATCCTCCTCAAACAAAAAGTTACGTTAAAAATAATCTAGACGACAAGAGGATACGAATTCTCTCACGTTAATTTTTGCTTCGGTTTATTATTCCACGCGTCAGAGCGACTACCCCCTAAAAATGTCCCAACTGATAGTTCAAACCATTCCCTAAACAATGGCGATGAATTTTTACACTCTTACGGCCCAAAGTTTAGAATTACTAGACTTTAAATTGCTATGGGCTTATGAGGAGGAACCTTCACGGGTTCCTGTTTTTTATTTCAAGTCCTGACACAATGATCAGCTTCGCGTAGCGAAAGAAACAACGACTAGAACATAGTGAACGTAAAAATAGCTACGCAATGACGTAGATTTTCATACCTTCCGCAGCATTTCAAAGAAAAAGTCAACAGAAACTGTAGGAAAGACTGTTCTATCGGAGAAGACAACCGCATTTAAATGTAAATATGATCCTCCTAATTTTCATCTTGTATTTTAAAAGTAAAACATTTAAAATGGTTAGACCGAAGAGCAGACCTTAAGTTCTGAGTCTCGGAAAAATAAAGAAATTAAAAAAAAAATTATTATTAATATTATTATTATTATCACGTGATGGAAGATAATATGGTCCTCGTCAAATAAAGATCTTAATTGTCAAACTCCAAGAGTAAAAATCAAGAGAGCGAAATATGAATTAATTAGAACTCCTACGATAAATATCTACAAGCTCCGAGAATAGTTGGCATCAGTCAGCGCGGATTTAATACTTGAAGCAAATGCGGAATCGCTAGTTATCGAAATCCACAGATTACAAATGTTCGTTGAGTAATCTTCTATTCTAGCACTCACAACGAATACCAATTCCTTTGAAACACATCATTACGAAATCTGAAATTCATTTCTCTCATTTATCCCCATTGCTCACAAGCCTTTCCATATAGAGCGAGTCCGGTGGCAGTTCAATGAATAATACGACCTCGACAGCGTAATGATGGAAAACGGCATAATACCAACACGCCCTTCTCTCATGAGGAGCTCCGTCGCAGCCGAAGAAACGACCCCTCATACACACTCCATCGCGCAACGCGGGCCCGGCGACATGTTTTATTTCTGCACACAATGCGGAGTCGGGTCAGCGAGACCATGACTAAAAGAGTATTATAAGTCCCAGAAGTAATGGCCTGAATGGGAGCGCGACACGAGACTAACCTCTCTTATTCACATTTTAATTCACTACCGGTCTCTATAATTTGTGTAACAATTATATGTTAATGCGCGACACATTTTTGTAACGCTTCCCGGGAAACAGGACGTCATCGAGGCATCTCGTGAGGTTAGGTCAGGTCAGGGTTTGTTTCGTGAATCGGGATCGAAAGTTCGGACGGCTCACGGACCTTGAAAGAAGAATTACAAAAAGATTAATTTTGAATAATCGGTGACTTTTTTTTAAATTGAGTGTTAATTAATTAATTAACCAGAAAATTACGAACAACAAAACAATTGTCGATTCGAATTTTTGCACAGGTAGAGAAAGTACCGGTGGGCAGGACTGTTGCACTAATTTCTCATACGCACTGAGTAGTGCTCATATCTGTACGTATAGATAATTTTCAGAAAATTACGCGATGAACACACTATTTTACATACATTTCGGCATTTTCTATAACCTATTTTTATTTTTTTATTTTTTAATAGATTTTTTGTGCTACGTAAATTCTTTAAATAATTCGGAAAATTGACTGAGTGCATTGTTATAATTATTTTTTGACTCATAGTTTTTGATATTTTTGGTGTCTATATGTTGTTTTTTCCATGTTCTACTTTTTGAAACTACTGTAACTAAAACTAGTAGTGATGAAGTAAGGATTGGTAACCAAATAGATCTCTCATGCTCAGCGGAATCTCTTTGTAGAAATTACTTTTACTTACAAATTTCAACCATCCATTTCGTATGTTTTCCAAGAGTAATGATACATTACTAAATGCACTACTGCATGCTATTATCCCGTAACTAATAATGCTATGGAAAAAAAATTAACACATTATTTATAAAGTTTCCATTCGCATAAATTTGGTTTCGAAGCAAACTTCTTCTCACGCAGCTCGGAACCATATCTATTCTGGAATTGTCTATAATATACCTACAAAGGAATTCCATAAATACTTAGACGTCGTATTCCTTTTCTCGGCACAAATACATTCAAACAAAATGAACAACATCAATCAAGATGCAAAAACCCACTATTCACAAATTGTGTCCCCATATATTTTTTGTAATAATTATTTTGACTAAGCATAAAATTGGCAGTCAAGTCTACTGAGAAACCGAAAAATTTAGTAGTGTGAAATAAAGCATAAACAGAGTTGTTATCATACATACAAAATATTATAGATAGTTATCATAAATATCTTAGATAATGAAACATATAAATCACACGTAAAATATATACACTTACAAGTGATCATCAATATTATAGTTATCTTTATTGTCAGTGCATTGGATTACCTTTTAACAAAAATTGGAAATGCATTTACATTTTTCCTAGTTTACACGTTTCCTACCCTGTCTCTATAAGTGTTTGTAAATGAATCAGATAAAAAAAATTGGATTTTTTGAAACTGGAGGAAAAGGGCGGCGTGTTGCTCAAGTTTGATTGAGCTGTGCAGAAATAGGCTTTAATCCAAATGTAATCAACGCCAATTGTCAGATTTGGTTCGTCGTCAATTATCGGGGGAACTAAATTCTTAACACTGACATCGTCGCCAAACAGTGAAAATAGTCTCTCCTGGGGGAAAATCGTGAAGATCTGAAGAGATCTATAAAAAAGAAAAAAAAGTCGACTGATTACAATAACACCTTATACTCTCTGTACAATGAACGACACAAATTACACCGACAGCTGCGGTCTAGAGTTAGCGTCTTCGCTTCCACTGAGCGGGAGAGCGTGGGTTCAAACCCTGCTCTGCCGAACTAGATGAGGTTTCCCTCCCATATTCCTCCACCCCACCTTCCCAATTCCATCTCCCAAGTCCAACGGTTAGGTGGAAGACAAGCCGTCATGGCCTGAACCTCTCCAAAAGACATAAAATAAATAAATAAAAAAAATTGGAAAGCAATAATTTTACACCGTGATTAAGAGGTTTAATGGAATAATAATCCTAATTTCAAATGCGACGAAAATAGAAAATACAGGACGCGACGTGATACAAGGGACAACCACAGAAGTTATCAGCAGCGCTCCAAGGGAAAGCGGTATTGCCAATATCGCCGAATGCAAACACCCTTCCTCCCTCCCTGCGGCTTGGAAATAACCGCTCAATGTTTTCGCCACATATCTTCGTCCGAGGCTGAGCGAAAGCCCTTACGAAAGCACGCGTGCGTCGACTCACACAAGGCGTCATTCAACACAGCGGCGACCTTTGCTTGCTTCTCAATGGAGGGTTATAATTAAAAAAGGAACGGATATAATAAACACGTCCCCGCAATTCCACCTCCGGCCGCAAGACGCGCACAATGGAGACCAGGCCGGGTCGACCACTTCACCTCGCGACATATCGATCAATCGAACGAAATAGCGGACAATACTTTTTTTTAAATTAGATCACCCCGCTTTCAACAATGCTACTACGTTGTCTTCACTTAACTTCATGACGTCACCTTCTTTATTGCCCAACCAGCGTGCTACGTCTGCTCAACTACTAATCTTGTATTGTTTCAATTTGCGTTACATAAAAAAGAATACCAGTCATACTCTCTACAAATATCACAATAAATCTGAAGCGCTCCGATACACCTTTGCCAAACCTCATAACAGATCTGTCCACACGCTTCTTCAATACACTTTCCTTGCCCCTTGTGCATGTATCCACAACTTTGGCAAAACTGTAAACATCACTTTTCGTATGAACTGCTCCAAGATCCTTTTTCTACGACCTCCAGAAGAGAACTAACAAAGTTCTTGATTAAAATCTAATATAAACGAAGCACTAAAACAAAAGAATAATTAAGAGCGCGCGGACACTGTCCTTTGGGGGGAGAGCCCCACCCTCCAATAAAATTGCTGCTATTAATAAACTATAATTATTTCATCATTTCTTCAGGGCTGACGATGTTTACGTCGACCAGCTTCCTCAGAGTAAGGCTTTTCAATTTCCAAGTACTTTCCAAGTACCCTGTTCCCAGTTACGCGATTTCCTACACTTCACTGTCGTGGGATCTTTATAATAATAATTATTATTATTTATCTTATAACTATTGTTTTCGTTCATAAAACATGTTCATAACTTTTCTGTTGTTGTTGTTGTGATTTTCTTTTACTTGTATTTGTGTTTCGTGTCAATATTCTTGTAATTTTCTCTTACACACCAGAGAAGTGAAAACTCCCACTGTACTTCTACTTTTAAAAAATTCACAACAAATGAAAAGGAATTCAAATCACATTACTAGATTTCAACTAATTGAAAGAAAGATATATTCGTTGCAATATCTGAATCCGCTGTATTCTCTCCGTAGAGTACACATGAGGGATGACGTTTTATGGTAATATAAAATTGTAACAACATTCAGACCACATAAAATTTTCAGAATACGTGGTATATAAATATCTTAATTAACTTGCTCATGTTATCTAGAAACTGGAATAGCTACACCGTCAACTTGAAAAGTAGCTAAGTTTACTTCTATACCAAGCGGACCATCGCCTTTTCAATGAAGTGACAGTCGCTGAAAACCGAAATTCATTCGGAGCTTAGTTTGATTCAATAACTATTATGAAGAAAATTGGACACGAAAGCTAATGAAGAGCAGGAATTGGCAATGGATCGGAATCATAGTTCGTATGGAATTACGCTGAGACGTTTCTCCGAGATGAAATAGCTCCAGGGAACTGAAGGAAAACTCGGAATGACAAAACCCTTTCTACCAAGAATGTTAACTATCTTTACTCGAGAGATAACGATCTTGAATATAATCCTTACTCGAAGCTTTCAACTCAAAACAGCATTCGAAAATCTCAATATACTATCCAGCAACACAATTCAGATGTGTCTGATAACTTAACTCTAGAAGAATTAGGCCTGTATCAAAATTGTTGATGCTGAAAGATGCTTGTGGACTCTTCCTAAATTTGCTTAGCATTGGAAGGCACGCGATGGCCAATCAGGAAGCAGCAGTGGACGCGATAGCTGCTCAAGCAGTAAATAAATGAAGCAAAGTAGCTCCGACGGTAGTCGATGAATCTGTCAAGGAGGCAGAGGTAGCCGGTGCTGTGATGTTCTTGGTCAAATCGTGCGTATTTGGCGTGTTGACAGGACAGTTCAGTTTCCTGAACAGGACTCTGAGTGCCTGATGTCATCAGGTAGTGTTCTTCTAAGGCGTGTAGATAAGTTTATGTAATGTATGCAAGCGAAATACGTAATGCTAATATGTTAAGGAACGACGCTGGGTTAAAAGCGTTTTTTACTACCTTTGAGGATTATATGGAGACTGAATGGGTGTTATTGAGCGAAATTCATTGCGAAGCGAGTATTGTTTTACGCTGTCCCTGTACTTCAGGTTGGGATCCTTATAGGGCGCCTAAACCAAAAGTATTAGGATTTCCTTTGTCGGCGATATCGGACGCTAATGACCGAGGTTTACAATATCAGGATTACGCGGTTGGCAGATATAGAGATGCTGCAGGAGGGGTCTGGATCTCAGAAACATCTTCTCAACCCAACGACACACAACATATGAGAAGAAGAAAAATAAAACTACTCACTACTTCCACTAAAGTGAAGTTTTATTCTTCAGCTATGCAATATGACCCCTGACAGTACTCCAGTGACCTATCTTCCTCGAATTCATTGACGCTAAAAGACGTTTATATTAAGAAGTTTGTTTGGAAAACTTAATAATACCTTGATTGCAAGTATCCCCGCTTTCGGTTTCTCTCGGTACCAACATTTTAAAGCTTTATCGAAGAAAATATTGTCCTACGCGTAAGTGTCTTCGTAATGTTTGTAAATGTAGTGAGTTATTGACGCTTATCTACATGGGGCGATGGGATGTAGGTGGGTGGTAGGGGTGTTGTTAGAAGGTGGGTTTAGCTTACCAAACAACTTGGTGTAATTTGGAGTAGTTAGTAAAAGTAAGAGATAGCGATACTACGAGGAGGGGAAGGAGAGGACGGTAGGAGGGGGAGGGGAGGAGCTTTTGAATTGTCACAGCCATTTTTTTGTCTCACCCCGACAGGAATCGAAGCCGAAATGTGTAGGGGGGGGGCGAGCTCTGGAGCGGCAATTTGTAAAACCAAAGATCGCCTTTACTTCGTCGAATTCGCCGATCGGTAGTCAAGAGGTGGAGGCAGGCGAACAGGCGCTGCCCCAATAGCGCAGACACCACCTCCACCCCCACCACCATTGTATTGTAGGCGGCGGTCGAGCAGCGGACCTGCTGAAGAAGCGGATATTAACCTCCGGCGGGCGCTTGTCTGCTGGCGGCCGTTTAAAAAAAGTTGGTTATTACGCTGCAGGCGAAGGCGAAGGCGCGAAGGGTGGACGAGCGAGAAAAGAACAACTCGGTACCGCCACCCCCACCCCCACCCCCACCCCTCAACCGTCGACGGATGAATAGCACCACCGAGCAAAAATCGCACCGAGCTCTCTTGGATTGCGGAGGTGGAAACTTAGGAGAGGAGAGGGGAGAGAGAGAGGGGGGGAATCTGTGTTATGTCGGATTCGTTCGTACGTGCTGAGCGAATAGCAGGCAACGGAGGGTATACACAAAAGGGAACATATATCCCGCACTTGTACTTCACTAGTAAGGAACGTTATTAAGATACGAGCCAAGGCTCATATGCTCGCCGCGCGATACGCATACGGAATGTGAATTATGGAGGAATTAATTTGAAATGGTCTATTTCAGGGGTAAGGTAAACTTCTCCGAGTTTTCGAATGAGCAATAACCGCCGACGAAAGAGCCCATTGCCAGTTTCTATAATTCCGCTTTGTTCGTTTTTGCCGTTTTACGAAGCAGCTCAACATTAATATTGCACTGCAACGGGAACTTGCTTCAAATGGTTCATCTGGCCACTACATACTTGCAGAGGAAGGAACAGAAATTGACTCCACGAAGCTTCAGGCGACTAACTTTAATCTTGCTTCGCCAAATAAATCGTCTTTCTTTGCAATAAATCTCCTTCGCACTCCCCCCGAACACAGTGAAATAGTTGGTAACTCACGTAATGTATTAATACTAAACAACTACTATTTGACTGTTTACAACTTTGAGGAGAGACCAGAAAAAATCGAAGCTTTTCACATTAATGTCCCAGTTCGTATAGTTGTGACCTCTTTCCTCCATCCGCCTCCAAATTTTCCCAGAATCAAAAACTCTATTACTAATTACTCCAACACCTCCACATGGAATTGTTGGTAAACCAAGCTAACAATAGCCTTCCACCCCCACTGCACATTGATAGGCTTCAATAGCACTAAGCTACATTTCCGAATAACAAATACAACAACAATAATAAAAAACCCAGAGCAAAATCTATCCACGAAAAAACAAATCACTAATAAACTTTGAATGGTCATTCGTGAGCTTCGTAAGATGGAAACACGGAGAAGTCGGCTACCAGTAAACCTCGTGGAAGCAAAGACAAACAGCAGCGTTGCATCATTAAAACGAACGACTCTTTGCCCCCCACCCCCACCCACCCACACCAAGATCCTCCGCCGTCCAAGCGAGCGAGCGCCCAATTGCTCGTCGCGCCGCTACTTATAAAAATGCTGCCCAATCAATCAGCGGAACGAAACGAAGCGACTGCAGGGCGGTGGGGGTGGGGGCGGACGGACGAAACCCTCGCTGAGCGCAGACAGCGTCAGAGCAAAAGGAATAGAGATTACACGGGCCTTCACAGAGCTGCAAATTAATCGGAAAACGGCCGATAAGTCATTTACAAGCCTATGCATAAAGGATGACGTGTTCCGGGGGCGGCGGCGAGGGGCAGACAGCGGCGATGGCCAGTGACGTCCACGTCGGACGGAGACGCCGCTGCAATATTCAGAATATGTATATCCCGACGCCTGCGACAAAAATTATATACGAACTCGTCCGCCGCCGTCGCGTTGCCCACTGTAACAAGTGGAGGACGGCATCCCTCGCCTACGCCGATAACCTGATAACAAACATGGCGTTGGCGCGTATAAAAGATACTGAATTTGCAAGGCAATTTGAGAAGAAAAAAAAAGGGATCGCCAATTCTAGCTGAGTGCGAGGGAGAAGTGGAGGGGCGAGGCGCATATAGCGATCTCCCTGGAGGGTGTAGGGCGGAGGCTGCCTAAGGTGATCCTCCGCGTAGACCCTGTCCATCGCAGCGCACGACGCCCCGACGAGCTGCTGCAGGTGTAATTTTCAATACTTAGCCTTCGATGGGACGCGAAATTAAGTATTGATGAGAGAGAGGGCGCCTCGTTCCAAAAGGAATATGCAATGAAAGAGCCTCGCGGCCGCGTGTAACGTACTTAGGCCGAGGAGGAGGAAGCGGCGATCGGAAAAGGCAGCGAGCGGATCGACGGTGATCGCCTGGGAGCAGGTGGGACGTGTAGGAGGCAGGTGCTTCTCCTGTGCTTATCCTGCTGCATCGATCGGGAACCAAGTCACACCTTCGGAAGGCAGAGTTTCTTTAGATGAAGATAAATGATAATGAGTGGATCATGTGGTCGAGTTGTCGCTCATCGCCAAGTCATTACGGGTTCGATTCCCGATGGGGACAGCAAATTTGTAGCTTTTCACATTAATTTCCCCGTTCATTTAGCTGTGACTACTGAGAAGCAAAGCTTCCTTCCCCCATCCAGCTCCTCCTAGTATCGGTAACTCTAACTATTACTAACTATTTCTACTAGCCCCTACACGTGTGCCAAATTGTTGGTAAACCCAGGTAACCAGCTTACCTACTAACAATTACCTACCACGCAACTCCTATCGCTCCATGTAGATACGTTTCAATAGCACGCTAAATTTCCCATTTACAAATACTGCAATATAAAATATAATTTATACACGTATCCAAAACCTTCAACTAAAATGCACTGCCCTCAATCCGGGAAGTTGCATCTCCGTCAATATTTAATTCACATTCGAAAGTCGCATCGTTGTCACAGAAGCTTACGAACGATACCACTGTGCATTAATTGAATCTGTTTTACGATAATTGAATCAACAGATATTCATAACACCCTGCTGTTTATATAAGAATATAAATATGGTTTTAACTTACAATATTAATTTTAAAAAAAAACTAGTAAGCATGACCTATTTCAATGCAAAGCGAGCTTATGAACAAGCAACGAAACCTAGCTTGAAAAAGTTTCAAATAATGCAGAAATTTAGTAGAATCTAATAATAATAATAATAATAATAATAATAATAATAATAATAATAATACTTTAATTTACTCTAAAATCGAGTCAATTAGCACTCGTCACATGCTGAAAAGCTGTAAAACGTATCTAATTGACATAAAAATGTATACAGAATCTAACACTTGAACCCACTCAGTTCCTCAGGAATCTGTTCTAAGACCATATTTTATTTATGATATTTATTACTACGTCTTGATAAAATCTCCTTTGCGTCAATATAAAAAAAATCCGGTAAAATCTAAAATATCTCACGCTGTAAGAAATGGAAGAAATACTTTCAACTAGTTTGAATTTAAATTGGTTTAACATCGAACCGGATAATTCCAAAATTATGACATTTCATTTTACAAATCTTACCGTCCTAAATTGTAATGACCGAAGTAGTCTACGAGCTGAAGATGCTGTATACTTAAAATAAAATGAATATGACGGGTTAATTAATTGTAAATGGTTTTGAAACAGTACCAACGAATAACGTTAAACTAAGAGAAATGCATTACTACTATTCTGAAGAGGGATTGGATTTCTCGATCGTCGACGGAGTTACTCTGTCAGCGCCAAATCCGCTACACTATCGGCAGACATTCAAATGCAAGTTATGGTACGCACCTTTTTCAGTTATATGGTGTCACTTCTAAATTAATTTTTTTAAATTATATATTACTATAACAAGTTCCGATCTATTGTTTATCGTTAGGAGTATGTTGAAATGACAAATCAGCCTCTGCCTTAGGGCCCTTGATCGGAATTGATGGAATACGTCGCTTGCTTGTTTCCGGAGAGTAAATTAGTTTACTATCCTCCACGTGGTCATGCTATGCACCTGTTGTTATTGGGTTTTTTTTACAATAAAGTTTATTTGTCATTTATTTATTATGTAATACACTTTTCTTAAGGTTTTTCACCTTAAGATTATTCGAAAATTTAGATTTTTGTGCTTCGTTTTTTGGAGAAACTAATCGCAAGACAAAGGTGTTTCCGCTACACGTTAACTACACGCGTTAAAATACCCAACTTCACTCCCATTTTTGTGTAAAGGATATGTTGACGATATTCCATTAGATTCCGTGTTAGTTGGGCAAAGTGCGCAAGTTGTTTCTCTTCTCATTTTAGAAAAGAACGTATAATACCCGATTTCACGCGCTTCCATAGATTTGATACCTGTTTATTGAGATTTCATACTTGAAATGTCTAAAATGCATTATTGCCCGCACTTTTTGTACACAGGCAGGAAATACTAAGCACAAAATAATTCGTTCCATAAAACTTAATTACGCACGGTCAACTGATACGCAGTTCTGCTTCTCATTGCCAACGAAAATCAAGTTGAAGGATGGGAGAATACGAAGGGGGCACAAATTAATTCCTCGTAATCGCAAACACACCACGAAAGCGACGAAATCGTAGAATCTCAAAAAGATGAACACACACCCACTAAAACGAAATTACAAAATAAAGAGAAAAAATTTCTGAAATGAACATAACTGAGAAAGTGCGATTTTGACATATTAATTGGCAAGCTAAAAGCAACTATTATGTTACTCGGGTAAAAAAATACACTTATACATTATTTAAGGTATCGTGCAGTTCTACTTTGTTACATGCATCGCGTATTAGAAGAACGGCGGATTTATCCACTCTTTATTCGGTTGAGTCATGAATTACAACCTTCTTTCTCTTTTCTTAGTTGGTAAGTGATATTGTAAGCAAAAGCAGCGGCGGATATGTGGGGAGGGGGGGTGCTAAGTGCGGAGCATTTTTCTTTCAAAATTATAGCTTTGCAACATAAATTTTATAAATATTACCTTTAAAAACAATGCATTACATAAATCAATAACAATTAATAATCTGGAAATATAATTAAAAACAACAATTATTTATTAAAGTTACTAACACGGTATTACTAATTTTATTAAGCTGGAATTATTAATAACGATTATAACTAATAACAATTCTTGATCTATTATCACCCTTATCAATTTTGTCCGTCGACAATTCACGTCGAATGGGACTGAAGCATCTACATTGTTAGTGGGTGGACTTTCATTATTGACAAACGCACAATTTGGCACATTAATATTTCGTGTACGAAAAGCAGTTGGAGCGTAGTAAATAAATATTACTAGATAATTGCTAATTCAGAATATTCCGGACCGAGGACGCTTTCAAGGAGACTGCACCATACTTTATGCACGCGAATTTGTCGCACTATCAAAAGAATTTTATGCACAGATTTCTTAAGGCTAATTCCTCACATCAACTGGGCGGATATTTACTTCCTTAGCTGCCGGTCTACAGATGTACTTTCACTTTCATCTAACTTAATGAAAGTAAAGGTCACTTGCAACCCCAAAAAGGAGGAAGGATGAAGGAATAGAAAATAAGATACCAAATTGTTACTTTTTTATAATAATTATTATTACTAGCAATACTCATTATCACATTTAAAAAAATTAGTATAGTTAATCTGATTAATCAATTCTTTTACATAACTTGTAATTTATATATTGAACTTGCTTATCCCGACCGTTGGTTTTCCGTGGTTCCCAACGGTGCTCAACGAATATTCTAGATGCATCATGCAATCTAACTTTACTTCTCTAAAAGTACATCTGTCTTCTATTTTTATTGTAAAACTTACATACCAAGCAACAAGCACTAGAACGTTCTTTGAGAGTGAATGCCAGGGTACAGAGAGAATGCACAGCCCACGGCAACCTCGGGCTTAAATAAAGGCGTACGGGCCCTCAGCCCCGCCAATAACTTTGCATTGTATAATTTTCTGTTGTATTTAGATTAACAAATTTTGTTTAATAAAGCCCTTTTGAATTGAAAGTAATTTAAATACAAATAAGATATGTATAATAAACATATGTCTCAATAGTGCAATATTATTATCAAAAATTGTATTACTAAAAAGTTCAGAAAATATTTTCATACTCAATTACACTTAAATTGGTATTGGAATTCAGAACACCTTTACAAAGTTAGATAAATGTTTCAGTGATTCACACGCCCATTTTTCCTCTGAATATTTTAAAATAAAATGTATTTGAAAAAATTGAAAACTTGGTTTGCATAATAAGGAAGGCAAACGCTTATATGATAAATAAATATATAATAATTTATTACAAATATTTATTATGTACAATCAATATTGGTAAAGCTACACTAAGTTTTCAGTTTGTTACTCTACATATACCAATAAATACGCTGCGAACTTTGCATTATAGCATTTCATATTCTTTAGGTTATATTCATGAATACATTATTTGTTATTCTGAGTCACTATTCACTATGGCATTAACCTAGGTCGTTCAATTAAATCATATAAATTATTATTATTATTATATCCGACAATTTCCACATATCTTCAAAGAGACGTCACCCGATTATATAAATATATTATCATTACAAGAATTCTATATAATGCACCTTTTACACAGCGTGGCACAAGTAAATAATCACCCGTGTGTTCTAACATTCTGCAAATCCAAATTAACAAAAATGCACCAACTCACATCAACGTTAGAACACGACTCGCCGAATATATCTCGACCATACTCACTAAAAAAACACATTCTGAAGTCAACAAATATCTAAATATCTAAAGATGAAAGAAAAGGAATGGAAACAGTTGCCGATTGGGCATTTTCTGAGAATGGCAAAAGACGCAATAAAAGAGATAAGAATTTTTACAATAACTTTTACACTTCGCCCAACAACGCCAATAGTTACAAGTGGGAGACATGGCACAAGATGGCAATCCGCATTATCTATACTCTAATACCAATACACACAAATGCGCAATGCGAAATTGCTATTTCATCACGACTAAACAAGTGAACCACTGAATCGTAATGAAATTTGCATGAAAGGATGAACATATGCTTTTATTTTTATTTTTAAAATACGTGATAATAAAAATGGAAATGTTTTTCGACAATGATGTCGAAAGAATATCATATTCTGTTGCGCTGCCTCATCGGTAAGAGATAGGTGACAACTCTAAACGGCAGCAGCATTGATTGCCTCAAAGAGCTCTACAGCAAAGTGAGCGACAGCATGTCTACAAAGATTAACCTAAATTACCAAATAAAACGTTATTACAAATTGAGGTTCTAAAATACTCCAGAAAAATCAATCATCTTAAAATTCGATGGATTATTTGTTAGGCGTATTAACAAACAAAAACCTGAAAATCGTAAAATTTCGACGAACGGTTTAGATTTTGGTGAAATGGAGCAACCGCGTCATGTCTTGGAAGCGAAACTTCGACCGTTGCTGTTCCAGCGAGATCGGGTAGTGTATACACTCAAGTTTTGTATTAAATTTGTATTATTATGAATTTGAAAAATTAGGACGGTGAGAATGTTTTTAACAACCAATCAGTAAACGTATTTTGACCTTACAATATAGATAAATTTATTTATTCCGGAGTAATAGAATGTAATAGAGATGTCAGAGGGAAAAAAAGGCAACGCAGGGTTCCCAACTGTAGATAAGTTCCCTTCAACTGCATCAGGTTGCAAATGCAATCAACTGCAATTCTTGGGCAAATAAACCCCTCATAGGAGGTCTCTTCCGCTCAGTAGGTTCTTGCTTCCGGGTCTATTTTCCTACAAATCAATTTTTTTTCTTTCTCTGTTCGTTTATGGATGTATATACGGTACGATTAAATGAGCTGTAATGGCGTCTTATACGCTAGTTTATTCGTGATAACCTGATGAAATAGTAAGTTCTTTCTGAACGACCAGACCGCGTAAGAGGGGTTGCACTGTACATTGAAAATGTACTACGTCAAAAACTAGTCAGCAATACTTTGGCATACAAACTACACAAGGCACAAGGTTGCTTTAGTACTTTTCTTCATAATATTTTTCTTCCGTCAACTGACTGAACTTCTCGCACCCAAGTGAATGATTTTCAGCACTTGGATTTCTATATCGATCATCCGAAAATGTTATTTTCTAACGCAATATATTTGTTTATTGTTGTATAAGAATATTCACGTGATGATAGAAGACAGCTGTCGAAATGTTGCGTTGAAATAAAAATGTACTCATAAGGTCGTTTGAAATATTGCAGAAATTTTACAAAATTTCAAATTTCTCTTTCGTAGTAAGTATAGATAGTTCTAGGACAAGTAATAACATCGCAAAGGAAAAGGAAAGTGCGTTTGCTAAACGGCTTCATCTTTTTTGCACGCCGAGTGTCTTAGCGGAACTTCTCTTCCAGATCACACAACTTTTGTAAAAATGTCTCGCGAGACCCACGTTTCATTCACTCCGAAGATTAAAAAGAAATGGCTTCACTTCCGACTCTCGTCCCAAGCATCGATCACGAATCGAAACAAATTAAAGTGGTTCGGTTCTCACACGATACCAAATACGCAATATGAATTTAAAATTTAATTGATTTATACTCCGCGAAAGAATTGGACCCTAATATCGGATGCTGATTACTCGGTAATTACAAAAACTAGATGTTCACATAAAAATCTTATTTCTCAAACCTTTTCATCTCGGTTCCGTACTGAACTATACTATTCTTCGAATGTAAAATTTATTTAATGTGTACCCGCCGACAGAATTCGGCCTCAATATCGGATGCTGATAATTCGATAATTACATAAAGAAGCCATAAACACACGGAGGTGGAACCAGCTCCAAGAACACGGACTTGTTTACGGCGATTCATTGACAGTTCATTGCTTCGTAATAACTCTCGCTCGAATAATTACAATTAATAAAAAAGATATTCCGAGTAATCTATAGCTCCATAATAGTAAGTACGTTTGTACCTTATTAAATATATTTGATTCTTTTCTAGGGACTGCGCTTAAATTTTTAATTTGCCTCTGCTTTAGGGCCATTGATCGGAATTGATGGGATGCTCCCTTTCTTGTTTCCGGAGAGTAACTTCTCGGGCATCGAAAGCACCCGTCAAAATCTCAGAAGGGCTGAGCGCGTTTTCGCCACATACGTTCTGTGTGGATTGGATTCTAAAGAACTGTCTGAGATCGAGCCCTGGAGGTGAGCGTCGATCCGTGGTATATCCAGAATGTAATTGTATCGTTGGACTATCTTTCCTAATGTGGAAAGTTTTTTGAGTTCTAGGGATTTACTCGTCCATTTCGAGTGTTAGAATGTTAGATAACTATGACTGAGAGTTAGATAAAAACGTTGCGGAGAACAAATGAATCGTTAATCGATATTCTTAAAAGATCGATCGTCGTTATTCCACAGAGTTCTATCTGAGAACCATATTCGGCTGAAACCAAACGGTGTAGCGTTGAACTCGGTAACGTTTCGTGAGTAGACGCGAAAGGGTCATTCCATGTCAATTCATCGAAGCCAACTCACCCATCACCTCAGATTTTGATGAAACTGGCTCACTTATTCTCCTTACAGATGTAGACATCAATATCAAATGTTAGCTTTCTATCTCTCACCGTTTTCGTTTTACGGGCTTTCAAAGTTTCGAAAATTCGGCGTATCGAACAATCTGACGTCGCGACGCGTGACTTACTAATCTTGAGGGATAAAATAATAACTTTTATATTTTTCANCCTTGAAGATTTTTCCAGCCCCCGAGATTCATCACACTTTTACAAAATTTATTTACTTTATAATGGCCAAAATAGTCAAAAACAGTGTATTTAAAAAAATACATTATTTGTGCATCCATATATTCAAAAATTAACTGTCGAAATTATGAGAAAAAATTAACTTTGATTTTAAAATAATATTCTTGCGAATGTATGACAGATATTGCCTGTTTTATTTAAAAAATTACAGTTGTGATTTCGCAGAATCATTAAATTTTATGCGCACAGTTGATTGTTGATAGCAGAGGAGAACAGATTAAGTTTTAAGTGAAAATTTTCCTTTTTAGTTTCGTTTTGTGTGCTTTGACTGCAGGATAATTATTTTAATCTACCTGTACTTTAACAACATATTTAAAACAACAGCCAGGTAATAACTCGAGGTAAATTAAAAATGACTTTTAATTTAACATTTAAAAATAGATATATTTAATATCTCTCTTATTTTCAGTATGACTACAAAGAAAAGAAGAACAGTGGACGAAAATAGAAAGTATAGCGAAGAATCGGAAGAAAAATACTTCTTATTAATTCAAAATATTATTCAAACTGAATGTCATCAAACAAGCTTTGTCCGAAATAAAGCTACAGAAAATTTGAGGAATTCATCTCAGGATGAAACTCATTTAATTAAATTAAGAACTGAAAAAGCGGATGAATAAATAATTTTTTTTTTAAAGTTTGAATTTCTACACACACACACAAAAAAAAAGTTGCGATCCCTTCAAAATACATACACCTAATTAGTACTACAAACAAAACATATGCAAAAGAGAAGCTTGAAAAATGTGAAGGAGAAAATGAACCGAGAAAATGAACCTTGTTCTCGATGCCCGAAGAAAGTAAATTATAAACGTCAGTTGAAGAAAAAGCTTAAGCTAGTTAAGTGATAACATTAAGGAAAATATCCATCTTGCAACAAGGAAAAAAACAAATCCCGGCTTCACTTGACTGGACTTTCCAGGTTTCCGACTATTCTGTGCGGCAAAAGCACAGACCTGAAGCAATTGACTTTTTCCAAAGTGATGAACAGTGAAGAATTTTACCGGGTATAATAGATATCGTGAGCATCGGGAGAAAACAGTATGAAAGGAGAAGACCGATCTTAGGCAATCTACATGAAGTGTATACTAATTTTAAATCAGAGTATCCTGAAATGAAAGTGGGTTTCTCTAAATTCTGTTCTCTTCGCCCACAAAGGTGTGTACTAGCTGGTGCAATAGTACTCACTCCCAATGTGAAAGTACCATTCATCAGGACGTAATTTTATTAATTTGAAGAAACGTATAAAGATCTAATAAAAATCCAAACCACACATGAAGCAACTGTCCTCCCAAAGAAAAACTAACAAACTTTTTGGAAACCAAATTTGAAGATTGTAATGGTGACGAAACCATTGTATATAATAAATGGATATCAACTGACAGAACGCAAATGTTATCGTGTTCTGCAAATATTCGTGACTTTATTGAAGACCATTCTTTCAATGAAAAATCACATCCCACACTCTTCTATACCGAAATCACAATCCAATTATTTGAAGACACTTAAAAAAACCTCCTGATGCAATCACTACAATATCAGCAATGGATTTAAGTAAAAACAACTAACTCGCTATCCAGGATGAAGCCCAAGGATACCATTGGACAAATTACTGTTTTTTTAATTTTTTTGGATGATTTCACATGGAATGACCCAAAAGAGATCAATAGTGTAAAAAAAGAAAAGAAAATTGAAATCCCGAATCAACACAAGAAACTTCACTCATGTAGGTAAAACAGAACAAATAATGTCACAGAATTTGATCCCAAGGATATAAATAACAAGCACATTCCTCATCTACTAATGTCACGTTGCTCGAGAGAAAACTTGTAAGTGAAATAACTAAATATGAATGTATTTTTACAAACGCATTTTACACATTAATTATTCGTTTTTTGGCTCATATCCACTTCGACACATGTAAGTACACGCAAACTGCTTTTCCGCGGCGCAGTTCAACTAGAACTCTTCGATGTCATTGTCTTGGAGCGAGCTTCTCGTACCCGGCACAGTAGCCAGGTCTCCCATGGAACTACCAACAAGAGTTCGTCGAAAGTGAAACACTGAAACAAATTGATTATTAGCATGTAGTGTCAAAATATTAGCGACGATGACACAATATTTTTAAAAAAATCGAAAAGTTTGCTTCGCTCACACTTTGGACCAGCATGACGACCGTCAACAATTTTCAATCCAGGAAGAAACTGTTGCTGTATTATTATTATTAATATTATTATTATTTGGGGGGGGGGTTACGACTCTTGTCGACATCGAGATCATTAGAACCCTAAAATTCTGTACAGGTAGGGAAAATGCACTTACGCACTAAGGAGAGCCAACATGACTCTCCCCGCGTGTGGGACTCGCCGAATGACTCAGCCATACCCACTAAAACCCTCCTGATCTACAACTCAAATATCAACATATCTCAAAACATTACATATACCATATACAAAAAAAAAGAGAAGAGGAAAATGAAAGATACCCTAGCCTTAATAGCGTCGGGATCGAAAAGAACAAGAGGTGACCAAGGGAGGTCAGGAAAGAGAAAGGAAGGAGCTTACCACACAAGTGGAAGTAACGCCACACTCAGCTCGGGGCCCCGTGTTTGCCAAACACGTACTTACTAGATGTAAGTCCCCTGGGGGGGGGGGGG
>NNCF01126945.1:948960-959348 GCA_002313205.1 Laupala kohalensis
GGATGTGGTTTCCTCAACGGGTAAGTCGTCGTGATCACTGCTGGACATAACAAGTTCACAATTTTTCTTCCTTGAGCGGCGGCGACTAGAGGAAGTTGATCCGACTTCATAGCGTCAGGTCTTCAGGACTGAGAACCGAGTTCTCCGCCGGGGACGACTCCGAGATTGTCCTCGGGGGAGATCGCGGGTTTCGCTTGCGGAATGTTCCAGCAACTTCCTCTTTATTTCGTGTACGTTTACAACGTCTTGCGGTTCAAAGAATGCCTTCAAGTCTTCATCTGACTCATGTGAAAAGTCTTCGTGAATACGACGCCTTCGCACATGTTCAGGACAGGATGTGTTAAGGTCTTGATCTTAAGAGAAGCAATTTCTTTTGGTTTAAAAACACTATCTGCTTATCTGTGCGTCCCAGAATTTCACCATTCCGCTGGAGCACGACAGACCGAAGCTTTCCTATGGTATCATTTGCTTTCGCAAGACGAACAGAACTGATAGACTTAAACGTCTTTTCCTCTTCAATACACTGCATTAAAACGAAGCGAGGCTATGTAGGCCTGTCGCTATCCTCACAAAAGAAACTGTTGAGGTCGAGAGTATCTCCTACTAATCGCCTCTTCCTAGAGGACGCCAGCGACATGAGGGGGTCAGGTTTTGAATTTCATCCCCGTGTTCCTCACTCACCACGGAGTCCAAGAAGGGGACACCCCACTGGGGTGCCAGTGTTGGCACGAGGATATAGCGGGGGCACACAGGGTTGCTCCAGCGAGAAGGACCCCCTGCGCGCCCCCTCTCACCGTGGAGTTCAGTCGAAGACCTAGTCCGAGCCGATTGGTCGGGGAGGGGAGGGGGTTAACCCCCGATAACCCGTCTAGAAGAAGCCGAGGCCAAAGCGAGCGTATTGGGGCGCATCTGAGAATGCACGCAGCAGTTCCTCAACTCGCCAGGATTCCCATTCCCTTCCACATGGGTCGCCATGCACGGCAAACACATGGGTGAGCGATCAGAACACAGAGAAGGCCAGTAAAAAAGATAAAAGGAAAGAGATACTTGAGAGCCTTCTCTGTATCCCACCGTCAGGACGTGGACCGACTCACCTCGACGGTTGTGAAATCAATATTCCAATAAAATTGTTTCGGTCTATAACGAATGTTCTCGTAGTATTTCACTCGCAAAACTAGGTAGTACTATTCCAGGATTCTCACTTTCTTGCGAATCATGACAGATCACGACAAAAGGTACGAAGATGCCGCCACCTGGCAATACACGCACTAGACAACAGCGTAGACGAACAAACGTCATATGAAACTTTAGCTCTGAGTGATAGAATCCTCCCGTTCAATGACACTGAGGAACAGTAATTTCGTTGACTTAGTACTGTAACTTGTTTTTGAGTAACTTGTGGCCGCTGAATCCAAAAATTACGGATCCATAACGGATACATTTTTAGCTACAGAATGTCCTCTCTCGGTGTTGAGACCAAGTCATACAAATAATGCAAATATAGGAAAATAAATAGAAAACTTACCAAATATAGTATTCACAAAGAATAGTTTTATTCATAGAAACGCTATATACAGTTACAGCAAGTTAATTTTTGTTCGTACAAAATAGTAAAGTTGTTTTACCAAACGATAAACATACATATTATGGTAAAAATTTTCGCTTATGGCTTTTTCTAGAGTGTTTAATATGTGGACAATTTCGCTTGATGCTTCAAAGATAGTCAGCCATCATATATACTGTACATCCCATATCCATTGGTACCTGGCCTTCATCACCTTCAAATCTTGGTGCAATCGCTAACCCTGCTCATCACTGAATGGGAAGTTGGTAGGGTGGCTATGTAAAAAACGCAATTTGATGTTCATATTGCAAGAGAGCATTTTGAAGCTTTCCGAAAGTTGCTGGACAATTTCGCAGTAATTCCGTGCTTGTTTTCGAATGCCAACCAAGCATTCTTTTATTGTTGTGTATTTGTTCCGGTGAAATGTTCATCTTTAAGGAGCTGCCGAATCTGTGGACCATCATACACACTGGACTTTATCTTTTTTTAAATAACGGACTAGAAAATGTCGAAATAAGATTTTGAAACAGTCTCCTTCAATTGGCAGAGATTCTAACATTACTTCATGACACCAAGTTCTATATGCAGAACGGTTTTTTTTCTGTGGACAAGTTGCTGACGTAGAATTTTTGGATCAACAGGTTTCAGGACAGATCTTGGCGGCCAATTCGTCAGCACCCAATACTTCTAACGAGCTCTGGTGTGCCACATACACAAAAACCAGGGATAGATGGTATATCTGCGTTGCTGGCCAACGAGGAAGCTTAACATTTTAAGGTCAACGCACATCGCTGCATGTGATATTGCACCAAATCGATGACTTTCTTCAACGAAATCAACCATGGTCTTCATACTCTTCTCGCCAACTGAATGGTCCTATTACAATTCCACTGCGGAGGAGGATACACTTCAAACACATCCTGTACTCCACGCTCGATGCCGCGGAGAGCGGTCACATTCACGTAAGGCGTAGAGAAGAAAACAGTTATGAAATCAACATGTCTTTTTAACTCTAAAACAGCTCAAAAATCGAACTCAACAGAAACGGTGTTACAAATTACTCCCCGGTGTAATTTGTCACATTTCACGACCATCTGTATTCTATTTCTTTATTTACATTATTTCTTACCTCGTGTGAGTACACATCGTCTCTGAGAAGACACATCATGTATTGCTCTAAGTCATGTACTTCTCAATAGTTAATTATCAACACAATTTTTTTATGTGTACACACCGAATCAAGTTAAAGAAAGAAATAATTTAAGACCTACGAACTTTTGACTGACGAATACAATTCTAAGAATTGTTAATCATGTTACGTCGAATGAAAATGGGAGACGGGACCGGGATTCGAACCCGGGACCTTGAGCTTTACGCGCTCATGCGCCTACCGACCGTAGTCTCTACGAGACCACCTCAGAGGTCTTTGGGTTTCACAAGTTGAATGAGAATGGTAGACGGGCCCGAGAGGCGAACGGGATGGCGCAGTCGGTAGGCGCATGAGCGCGTAAAGCTCAAGGTCCCGGGTTCGAATCCCGGTCCCGTCTCCCATTTTCATTCGACGTAACATGATTAATCTGTTACCTGGCGGTGCGGTTCACCGCAATCTAAGAGATTTCTATGTCTAAGAATTGTGCTTTTAGGAACACAATGTTACGACCGTAGGTTTGAGGCGTCGTTAGGCGTAAAAGTTTATAGGAAGAAACATAACAGAACATATGAAACGTACATATAATCTCAAAATATGTTAACAAACAGCAGAAATCACACAAACATGTTATAATACTATATCGTAAATAATCGATAGTTTTCCTATGTAAGTGCACTAATTGACGTTTATAGAAGAATTCGTATCAATCACGTTGAAGTCTCCAACAAGATCTGAATAAAGTAAATTAGTTATGACAGAGACATACCAATATAACAAAAGAATAATAAGGGTATCGTGGCACCGTTGTAGGCGTTATTGGAATGTGTCATAATAGAGGACGAAGGACGATCCAAATGTTATAAGCACGAAATAATCACCATACAAATACATTCACTTTATCGTAAACGTTATTATCTGTTTCAATACCTCGCACAGACCGAATATTAAACGAGAAAAATCAATATATCTCAATATGTTATTTCTCTTTCCTAACGCATATGTCAAGAGTTCCAAGAATTCCCTCTGATTTCCGTCTTATTTTACATGGACATGTATAGGTGATGCCTGTATATTAATTTCTATACCAATATTTCGTATAGCAGTTTTTCCGAGAAGAATAAAAGACCAATAAAAGAAATGAGCTAGATCTACGCGGAGAATCAAACGTATGATCGAAAATGTGAGCAAAAATCAAATGAGAAGAATCAATTCCGGAATATAAACTAAACTTACATAGTAACGTAGGCTTCATTTGGAAAACTACTCCAACAAAGTACACGGTTTGTCAGAATAGAATGTAAAATAATTACAGACGATATTTTTCGATACTTTTTTTCTTCTTTTCGAGAAGTGTTTTTATAAAGAAGAGAAACTTAGGAAGCAGTTAACCAAGAACGCAGACACGTGTTCGCTTTATTCAGCCGAATGGTCGTGACAAAGCCGATTACGCTTCCGAGACAACTAAGACAACGAAATCCACCACAGAACGCGTCACAAGCCACCGAAGAACTAACTCAACCGCTGAACAAGGACCAAAGGCATCTTCTCTCCTCTTTTTTTTTCCGGTCCAGAACATCCGCCTGGAGATGCTCATTATTGCGTTTGCCACAGAATCAACCCCGGCGTTTGAATCGGTAAAAATGATTCGTAACAATAGGGTAAATGTTATTCGTTTTTCGTTCTAAACAGCTCACCGCCGACCGTTCGAGAGGGCATCGAATACCAACCTATAATCTAAATACAAATCGAGAGAACGTTCGATGTAAAAGACACATCGTGTGAAACGGAAGAAGTAAAAAGTCGACTCACACACCCGGAGGAAACGGCGGCAGACAAAAAGCAAAGAGAGACGGCAGCATCAATTGCGAGGAGGAGGGGGGAGGGGAGGAATGGAGTTGTATGACTGGGAGGGCGAGTAGAGTCCATGTCGCAGCAGTGACGATCGCCGACTAAACCAGTTCGGCCATCACGTCCGCCAACCCTTTCTTGACGAAGGGCTTCGAACGAGAACGAAACACGAACCGGAAATCCCTGCGCCGCTTCTCAGGAGCTGGAAATCCATTATTTATTGGAGAAAAGCTTTCAGAGGAAAGTGGTAACGACATGAGACGAAACGGCAGTTACTCCACTGCGGGACATTAACAAAAGGAGCAACTGAGATTTATAAAAATAATACAACAACTTACATAAGAAGCAGGGCTCCGAGAAACACAGTATGATGTGCATGAAGGAATACAAATTCTTCACATGTGGTGTATTCCAAGTCCAACCTGACCTATATTTTTTGTCATTAATTTCTGCGATATTTTTTTAATTATCCTAACTTCTTAAAATTATATCCTCAATTGTCGTGTTTTTCTTTCCTCATGTTTTAATCGAATTTTCTATTGAATGTTGCAAATAATAGTACTTCTATAACTTATATTTTCCTGTATTGGATTCAATAATGTATATGATGCTTTTCAGAAATAACTTCCGGTATGTATTTTTACGTATAAAAATCCTAGAAAAATTGTTTGTTTTATCGATATTATTAACACATTTACATTTCTATTTCATAACAAAACTTATTTAATGATCTTTAAGATAAAACATGTTTTATAATAGCGTCATAATTGAAACTCAAGATAAGAAATTAAACTTGGAGCCCGATGCGTGCGCTTAGCCACGTCGCCATCTAATGCAGCGAAGGTCCAAGAGGCGCGTAAGCGGTCACCGACACTTGATTCATCTCTAATTTTAATTATGGCACTTAAGAGTACATCAAAACGCAGGTATCGCCGAATATTCGGCCGTGAAAATCTTCGACTGCCATGAAAGATGACGTGTGTGTCAGGTGACGCCAGTATGTCAGGTTCGCGCGTTTCGATTTTTATTTTTTAATGAACGGCAATAAAAAACACTTTAAAAATGTTAACACGTTTTCCGATATCTATCGTTTTTTGGATGCTAGAACATTTTCGTGCGCGTAGTTTCTTTCTCGGTGCAACAATTCCATACAGTTCAACACAGCGCGGCCTATGAATCAGCTTTCAACGTATCGTAAAACGTGATCGTCAGCGTTCAAGTCTTGTCAGTAAGAAAAGCGAACGAAACGTTACTTGAAAACATCGGACACCACAGGTGGAGCCAACGTTGCGCACAGAAATAAAGACTAAACCAAAATGAGGGATTATCGAAGGACACGACTACCGCTGATTCTTCTCTGACAGTAATGACAGTAAACTTAATGCCAAAATGACTTTGGAACGATGATAATATTCGGGAAAGAAAATTCATTCGGATGGAAATGACTACGAACGATACCATGCAAAAATAATCGACCATTCAAAATGATGTAAGAACCAAGAGCAACAAGTGGATTTTTAGACAGTCGTCGAATAACAACAATACAGAGAAGTGTAAGGAAGCCATGAGTGCATGAAAGCAACGTCGTCAGCGCGGCGACAAGAATGACGCGCGCGTCCCCTCAAAAGACTCCTACAGAAAATGAACTTCTCGCGTGATTACAAGTGACCAAAACCCCGAAATCGATCCGTTGAAAACACCTTCATTACGCTGCTCACCCCCCCCTCCCCTCTCGACAACGTCGCCGACGTAAAAGCCATTTTTGGAGCGCAGGAGATAACATCTGGAGGAGAACGATGACGCGTCCAGCCGTCCGCCCTCGCAAAGAACCCTTCGGATTCTTCTTCTTCTTCCCCACTTTCTCATTCGAAATGCACAACAACAAAATTACATTAGCAAATAAACTGTTTTGAGTTACAAATGGAAATAAACAATCTAGTGTCTAGTAGGAAAAGAGTTTCCACATAGTTTTCTTAAAAAAGAAATGCACAGCAATAAAAATGTCTTCCCACTCGCACGTAATACCTCCCCAGGCAGAGAATTTACATACTTTTTATAAATTACGTCATCAGTTTTGACCGACATTCAAACGTTGGATACCAAGCATTTGGGTCTCGTTCTCACTCATTTTTGGTAGAGCTTCGAGTAAATTTAAAAAAATTAACAATTTTAGAATTCAAAATAAAAAGAAAACTTGGGGGCACACGATCTTTCACTTATTGAAAAATTTTGTGATACTTACGATCTAATAACAAATATCGTGTTGACAAGAAAAACCTTAAAAATTCAATCCGTGGATCTATATTTATATGCGAGAACGGAACACTAACACCTAGACAAAGATGACATTTCATAGAAAGAGTAGAACATCGCAAATCTATTTTACAATCCATTGTTGTCATTATCGTAAAATTCTTAACTAAAATGGAACTATCTCACGTGTACGATTGAATTCAGTTATAAATTTCACAATGATTGCTATGAATCATTGCATTAACAAGATAAAAAAAATGTATAGAGGAATATACCGCTATTCAGAGGTAAGGTTTTGATACCTAATTTTCATTACTTGTCCTATTTGAATGTATTTGTTCGATAATTTTACTTATGTATTTATTGACTGTTCAATGCTAACAAAACTTGTTAATTAAATAAATTTAATATTGTATACGTCCTGAAGATGAGGTCGTAGAGAGACCTCGAGACGTTGACCGTGATTTTAGGACCAACAAGCACTGAATAAAAGATATACCCTGTGAACTGGTTTTGATTGTCTATAATCTGCACTGTTTGATCCTTCTGAAAAAATAAAATAAAACATTTGCCAGTTTAAATATAAATAGCAACGAAATTTTTTAGGGAGCACGTTAATTGTAAGATCGATTATTTTCTCATCTTCACATTTTTAGCGAGTCGTATAACGCTGAGCGTTTTTCCGTACGGGATGAACCCAAAGCGTTGGACTAATGTTCCGCTGAAGAATGTCTAAAGCGTGGCATCTGAGGAGGAAGCGAGGACTTGGGACATGCACTTCATTTGCACAATAATCCGCGGCGAAATTAAGTGGTGGTAAAATACGAGCACAGAGTTCGAACGCAGTTCAAACATTCTTGAGGCGGCGTCTAATATTGGACTTGTCGTTCCTCTCGGCAGGGATGTTTACGAGCAGGTACAAAAGAGAACTCGGGGGAAAATCAATTGGATAGAACGCAAAAATTGAACGCGGTGTGGTCTAATGACGAATTGATACGACTCTTACAACTACACGCACTGTACATCGCAGAGGAGAAAAAAGTAATCAAGAAGTACATCACAACCAAATATGTAGAGCTGGAGCAGCAACAGTTTTCACAAAAAGACACATTCTACTCGTGTATACATACAATACAGGAAATGGCATGATGCCGTTTAAAAACTTTTCGTCGCAACAGATATCAAATTCATCGGCAACTTCGGACACAATCTCTGAAAGAAACGACACTATAACACATGTGATTGATAAAAACATCCGCTTCGTATCATCAATTGCAAACATAGATTACGAGTTTTCCTTAAACTCTAGCAAAAATGGCCATTGAGTGGCCATCAGTTAACGTCACGCGGCGATTCATTTTAAGTGGTCACCCATGACCGGGCCATTAACGGCCATACATTTTAAGTGCCCTCCAATGGTCGTCGGTCGGAAACAGATGACCACCCCTACGGCGATTCTTATCAGAGACCACAAAGCTTATTTTTTGTAGTTTTGCACACCGAGTGGCCGAGTCCAATTTCATCGTCTTCGAGTGGTACAAGATGGCGGGTGGCATAGGTGCAGCGCCAGCAACTGCGGAGTCAGTCGATAGAGGCGCAGAGAAGGTGGTTGCAAGACGAGGGGGGCGAGGGCTGGAGGCAGGGCGATGAATATTCAGTCGGCCACGCGAACTTTAATGATTTGTTTGCCAGACAGAAGCAGCAGGCGGTGGCGGCGGCGGTGGCTGTGCCGGGGGGCCGCGGAAGAGGTCGTCGGCGTGTGGGTGGGGGCGAACAGAGGAGGCGTGAGGGCGTATGTGTGTGTGTGCGGGTGGGAGACGCGGACTGATGGATATGGATTGGCCGGCCGGCTGCTGCGGACGCGCACACGACCCATCCACCCACCCATCGGGGACGCCGCCACCTGCCGCCTCCGACGCGACGCGCCTAATGGAACGCTGCTCCGTTGCGGGGGCGGGGAAAGGTGGGCAGCTCGATTGGGACATGTTCTTCTCGCAATGGTACGATTCCGTCGCTCCTCGTCAATTGCTACATTACACACCTCGGTCAGCGCACGCTCCGCACGAGATTTGGCAGAGAAGAGGCAACTCTTCGAATCAAGACGAATTCTTCACGCATAAATACTTTCTTATCGTCTCTTTAAGCTGGATTTAAACGGTCATATGTATATGATCCAAAGTCGTGCATAACACGAACGTAAGTTTCGTCTAATATCTTTGATAACCGAGATATGACATAGAAATATGGTAGTGTAAACACGGCCTCACGAAATTCCAATCACGGGAAACGCAGATGATAATACTTTGGAACACGCAACATAGCAACGAGGCAGGAAATGTAGAGTATATTTGTGACCAAGCGCCCTTTTCCACACAATTACCCTTCATACCGAATAAGTATGACGAACGGGAACTTCATCTCGAAAATATTTTGGTGAACACTACATCACAAAAGAAAAATTTAAATACTGGGTATTTTTGAAGAAAATACTGTATGAATGGGTTGTACTTGACAGGTAGATTCGTAATACAATAGATTTTTTTTCGATTTTAACGATTTTGTAGAAAAATTAAACAAACCGCTAAAAACTGTATGTAATGAGCCAGAAGAACACGTAGACGAATGCTATGGAAACAAAAATTCCGAAGAAGAGGAAGAAGAACTACAAACAATTATAGAAGTGATCTACGAGAGAAGAATAAACGAGAAGGCGAGTGCTCCTGGTGGCAGCGATTGCACTGCGAAATAATCCTCATATCGATTCCGATTCACAACGCTAATTTGCTAATGTGTCTGCACTGGACGAACGCGTGTGAAAGTGTAACACAAATGCGCAACTCGAAGGGAAGAGAATCTGACGCAGATCTTCGATGGAGAGCTATGCTAATTCGCTAATGTATTATGTTATGTTGAATGAAAATGGGCCGTAATCTATCGCCTGGTGGCGAGGTTCACCGCAATTTGAGAGATTTCTGTGTTTGCTAATGTATTTCTCTAACGTGTCATTAGAGATAAACAAATAATCGGTAGATTAAAGTTCATCGAAATAAGTAACAATATTTGTCATTACTTGGAAGCTAGAGCTCTGAAGCACGCCACATGCAGATTGCTTAAACACCACGCGCGCGGTTCCTCATGAGCAGGAACCACACACCACATGAGCAGGAAGACGTTACCTTCACCGAAGCCACTTTACAAAAGACGAAACGGCGTCTTCGTACAGTTAGATCCCACATCGAATAAACATTGAAAATTATATTATTGATGCATTAAAAAGATTAATAATCGAATGTGTTACGCTATTTTCTAGGATGAGAATGTTAATGGAACATTGGACTAATACAAGGTTTTGGTGACCGAAAGAATATTACGGCAAAAAAACGTAATAATCGATACAGAACACAGCGATGCGCACATGATACGAATCGAACTGTTAAGACAAAGGTTCAAATAAAACAATAGGACTTTTGTAGTGTGAAAACGAATGCATCGACATAGCAATGCTGAGGTCTAGCACTTCGGGGCGAATTACGCTGAATCTCATAACAATTTTTTTTTTTTTTTTTTTTTTTT
>NNCF01126945.1:960267-1016343 GCA_002313205.1 Laupala kohalensis
AGGCGACTCCCTTAGGAAGTACTTTATTTGGGTAGTATTTTTCCATTTCTGGTTCACAAACATAGAAATCTCTTAGATTGCGGTGAACCTCACCGCCAGGTAACAGATTAATCATGTTACGTCGAATGAAAATGGGAGACGGGACCGGGGTTCGAACCCGGGACCCTAAGCTCTGCGCTCTCATGCACCTACCGACCGACTAGTCTCTACGAGACCACCTCAGAGGTCTTTGGGTTTCACAAGTTGAATGAGAATGGTAGACGGGCCCGGGAGGCAAACGGGATGGCGCAGTCGGTAGGCGCATGAGCGTGTAGAGCTCAAGGTCCCGGGTTCGAACCTCGGTCCCGTCTCCCATTTTCATTCGACGTAACATGATTAATCATACATTGATAATTCGGGTCAACGTTCGATTGCATACCAATACCTTCTTGACCGGAAGAAGATTACTGAAGATACTGTTACGCAGTCGAAAGTCGACTCTAACAATAAATATATTGTTGGCAATAGACTAAGAAATTAAATTTAATCATTCTACAGTAGTTGATAACCACATTTTTAAACAAGACTTTGGTATTCATGCAAAAGAAATATACACGTAGTTTGTACCAAAACTTTTCATGTACACGAAAGTATACTCCAGCAAATTATGTCCTTAAATTAAGAATATTTTTTAGAATCCATTGTCGAAACGTGAATGATTCCAGGTGTGGGATGGATGAAGAAAAAAGAAACGGAGTTAAGAACACTTGTATTTTAAAAGCGGAATCTCCAAGAAAACAAACGCAATGCGGTGGAGACCAGCCGCTGAAACGGATGGCGTCCGATCAGAAACTCTTTGTTTCGGCGAAAGTGATGACAAACGGGGACGGGGTGTCGGGAGCCCTTTTGGCGAGCGCGGGGTCGCGGCAGCGATAAACGAATTTAGCTCCGTGTCTCGATACACAGAAAGAAAAGAGGCGATAATTCACAAACGGTCGCGTTCACGCACCGCGTTAATGAGACTCGGTCGGAATCCACAGGTCCCGTGGAGTGTCGTTCATCTGCAGCCAATCGGAGCAGGCGAGAGCTGCATCATTGATGACGCAATGGCGAACAGCAATTAGATTAAGTGCAGCACAGCATTTCTCCTTTTCATATTGTAAACGAAAGAGGATTGTCCCCTCCTTACGACACATTCATCTCGAGATTCATAATTTATGCACTACATAAGATCGATCAGATAATAATAAATATTTTTTTATTTTAACATTGCATCTGATGGTGACTATCGCACAAGGCGTCCAAGAAATCAGCAAAACGAAGACCTCATTATCAATAAAAAAAATTTTGTTACTCAAATCAAAAATAAATGTAATACCAAATGAAGAAGACTCTCAAACCGAGCAAGAGTCACTTCAGAACAAATAAATAAATAAAAAGAAAAGAAAACCTCACTCCTTAATGCAGAGAAGAATCTCATCATTTGTTGTAATCACAATGCAACACATACGAAGAAGTTAACCTAAAGGAAAAAAGATATAGTTGAAACAAAGACAAGCTGTACCCAACATTGATTGTTCGCGATTAACGCAATAGTGTCGAATTGATTAATAAAATAGAGGATAATTCAAAAAGTACTAAGAGGAGGTTTCTACGATTCAGAAGTTAATCCAAGTTTTGATATTCCTGTAACGCAAGCTTTCGTAAGTAATATTATAACGAACTTTTACGAAGACAAGGACGAATGACAGACGAAAGCAAAGAGCCCGAAACGAAGACTCGCAAAAGAAGAATAGGTGAAAATAAAACTTTAGAAATAAAAATATCAATAGCTTCAGTTACAAAAATGGCCCAGGGACGGAATCCATTGAAATAAGAAATCCCGAATTTAGTGTTATTTAATAGTTACAATTTAGAAACATTACTTTCCGAATTATTCCTAGATTGATAATAATACGAACTTCTAAAATAACTTTTTTGTGATTTATTAAATACAAATTTGATGGTATTATATTAATGTCGTAACACGTAACAGGTTCTCTAGGCTTTGTCTAGGGGGGTCTATTGTAACAATAAATCGTGAATTTNCGGAATTGGTCCCTTTCCTACTTTCGCACAGTCAATTAGTTCATCGTCTTTCAACTACTCGTACGCAGTTTCTAACTACTTTTTTGACAGTCAATTTAGTGTTATAAATGTATTGTTCTCAAATGTAATTATTGCTCCTCTGTCCACAAACAAGATGGCGTCGCAAAGCAAGTAGAAGCGGCGGGTGTCGAACTGAGAACCTTGCGGAGAGTCGGTGCAGCATTGATGGCAGGTCGGAAATCGGTGATGGTGGGTGATGGGCAGCGGGGTGGGGTGGGGGCGGAGGCGGGGACGTGGAGGGCGGAGCGGAAGCGGGAGGAGTGGGGAGGAGAGCGCGCAACGCCGCCGGAAGTGGCACTTAATTGCAGGCCGTATGATAATTAATACCGCCGGCCGTTCACTCTCTCTCACACACATACAGCACGTGCGCGGTGATGCAGGATGAGAGAGAGAGCGCGCGCGCCAGGGATCGAACCCACACGCTTTGTGATTCAGAATTCGAAAAAAAGAGTAAATAATGTATTCTCCACATGATTTAACAGAAGGTACACTTGAACCCGAAGCTAACTAACAGGTTGAGTTAACAGAACCGACATAAAATTCATACGGTGGTTAGGTTAAGACTATCATCATAACGCTGTACTCGTATACTAAAAAAAACTGCTGAACAATATTAGCATTACAATTATAAGTTGCCACGCGATAAAGATGTAAATATATGATTTTTATTTTAAAAAATACTCCTGAATGAAAAACAATTACGAATAATTTCAAGTAGATGACAAAAAAAAGGAATTACATTAAAAAAATAATTAGTATGATAAATCACTGTTTTCGATTGCTTCTCATGTCTTATTAGCTTACTGAAGAAAGATATGCATTGGCCTAGATTTCTAATATGTGAGGCTAACTGCAGGCTTTCTTAATACTCGTAAGGACTATAATTGTTTAAATACTTGTGTCGAACACCTAAGTCCTCACATTTCTTTCTAATCAACACACAAAAAAAACATATTTGTATTTAAGATATATTTTCTTTACTCAAACCAATAACTCGACTCAATGTTGATGGAATGAAAGAAGAACACGATCACATAACTATGGAGTTAGCGCGAAGCCAAGTTGATTCAGGTCGTCCGTACGTAGGTGGATTTAAAACGTTAAAATATCTGGAAGGAGTATAAATAAATAAAGTAAAGCGAACTTAAAGTGATTCCAACTTGAAAAATAATCGCAATCATCATTTGTGGAATACATTGCAGCATTTAAGAGGAAACACTTATTTTCAAAAAAGAAGACGCGACTTTTAATTCGCGAAAACGACTGAAATTTACTTCGATTTATATTTTAAAAAAATTCCGTAGTATTTTTTACATAACTTTTGTCTGTGCGTCACCGGAGATTATAGAGAGATATCTCACTTTTTCATGTGTGATGCATCAATAAAGAAATGAGCATTGCGCACGGCCGCCACACTTCTACGTGCATTTGAAACGAGTCAAGTTAATTTCTCAATATTGTTTATAGAAATTGAGTCTGAGATGTTTTTTAATCATCAAAAAGTTCATATCGTTGCGACATGAATGAATGATAATAAACATAAAGAAGAAAACAATTATATTTCTCGGTGTTTCCACTTTAAGAACCTTTAGGGGAAGAAAAATACGTGATAACAATACAAGATATCCTGTGATTGTCGTTACGGTTAATCTACGCCGACCGTAACACTCCTACAAACGCTCACGGCGCACTCCCCTAGCTGCCTCCGGAAGCCGCAGCACTCCAACCTCCGCCCCCGAGATCATCTGTTGACGCTTCACTCGTCGCTGTCCGCCGACATCTACTCCACGGACGCTGTCACTTGCACTTGCCTTATTTACACCCGCCACACCACCGTTTGTCGTTCTTCCCTCTCATTCGTAGGATCCGAACACTTCAAAAGAGAGAGCACGTCACCAACTCAGGGGTGAACGAACTAAACACAGCATCCATCGTTTAAACAAGGCACGCGTGTCAATCAAATATAATTTGGAATATTAAAAAAATAATTAAATAAATCTTTTGATTGAAAGAAAAACAGCATAGGTCTGTGGTATTTCCAAGTTTCCTAGGAAGTTCGTAGAGGATGACGGATAAAGGTCGAGATCGTCAGGGAGCGAGAATAGACAAAATGAGCCCAACCCTAAAAGATCTCTTCGGGGCTCACAGAGTGGAGAGATCGGATATACAAGGCCAGCATATCGCTCCTGTCCAACGTAAATTCATAATGGAACGGTGCTCCTTCACCAGGTCTTCACCACGTCCCTTAGGCGGCTCAGGTGTAAGCGTGCTTGGTCGCCAACAAGTCACCCCGGGTTCAATTCCAGAGACTATTTCTAACTCTTCACAAAAATGTCCCAGTTCATATAAGCTGCCACCAATGAAAAGGAAAACCTTCCTTCCTCTATCCACCTCCTCCTAGCATCAATAATTCTAACTCTTAGTAACCCCTCCACGTGGGCCAAGTTGTTGATACCCACCTACTAATAATAGCCTTACAACCACCCTGTACCTCCATGTAGATAAGCTTCGATAGCACGCTACATTTCCCATTTACAAATACTACAATAAAAAAAAAGGGAAATGTATCACTATTTCTCCGTGGAGGTCGAAGAGCTACAGCCACCCCTGCGCCCGAGCGAACGCTGCCGTCCACCATGATGACGTCAATCCCGATGAGAGCGTACGCGATGGGACAGTAACTTCGTTTCGGACCACGCACGCACGCACGCAGGAGAGGCAAACTGCGGTAATGAGGACTTGCGGTTACATCCCTGCTAATACACGCATGCGTCGTTTACGCTTCGGAATCACGGTCCCCTACGACGACCGAGAGATGAAGAATAAGATCGTGTATCGGCTTCACCAGGTTCACTCGAGGGCTGCTCATCCACATGACGTTTATGATGAGAAACATCTACGTTCATTGTCACAGCAGACTTCCACTGTCGCGCATTTGAGGAACTCGCGTCAATATCCCGAAGCTTCAATATTATTTGCTTGGCTTCAATGTCGTACTTATTTCTCACGTACACACTTCAATAGTACTCACGTGGATTTCATACTATTTCCAGTAAAAAAAATACAATAAACGCTTACACATTGACGATCGTTTGCATTTGTCTGATTTTTTTTCGGTGGAGGGGGGGGGGGCTTTAGGGCTCGCCGACGTCTAATTTGGAAGAGATCTACGTAAGCTATAAGATTCGTACGTTCTACGAACTCTCTCGTCCGCTGCACCGGCTCCATAAAAATTTTCTATTTAATCCCCGGGAAAGCGTTTTCTATTTCGAGAGAAAACACACGGACAATGCCGCGAACAGGTTCGCAATGCTCATTAGAAGTACCCGGGGGAACAAGAGTGCAGTAAGCATGGAATGGGCGTGCGAGTCTAGTCGTCGGTTTCCCTCGGCGGGTGGGTGGGTATGCAACGCCGCAAGCACGCCTGCATGACGGGTTCAAGAGGCGTCGGGGTGCAGTCCAGCCCCACTCACTCACTCAACCACCCTCGTCCACTCGCACTTGACCCACGTCCCGCCCACACCTAACGTTAAATCATCGAAGAAAAGAAATAATTCAGCGTTTACGAAGATATCATGAAGAAACATTACAGCTTTCTTGAGAGTACTGCATTTGCTGCGCGAGAAATTTTACATATTCCCTTATGCAAAAAATTTCCATTTTACAGCGTGCATATAAATCTATCGTGCAATTTGCAAGTAAAATAATATGTGTAAATCCATAAAACCAAATAAGATGTGAGCGGAAATCGTCTCATATTTCCCAGCATGCAACGGGGATGATCAGAGAGTCCTCTAATGGCCAATACTACTCCGAAAATAAAAGAAACTGGCCGCCATAAAGATCGTATCTTTCCTTCCCAAGTAATAAAACTGCTTACGAGTTAAAAATAAGTAATAATTTCGTTTCACATCACTCGGTACACTGTCCGTAGAAAAGAGTAAGATATTATTTTTCTCGTCGTACATTCAATACACGTAATACAACGCGCGCATGGTTTTACTCTCATGAAACGATTACGAACAAATTTAACATTTCAGACGATCCGCTTTAGAAATTGAAGAAAATACGAGTCTCTATTGGAACGACATAAATTACAACAAACATCAATAACTTCAGCACATGTCATAATGTACCACACTCAAAAATTATCAAGAAAAAAAAAAGAAACAAGAAGTTTCGATATAAGGATGCGTCCACTCAGGGACTCCTTCAAATCACTTCCTCCTGTATAAATATTTCAAATGTTTCAAAAAACGTACCTATTGCTCGTAAGAATCATCAAGTCATTCACATAGTTATGAAAAACTAACATATCAACGCTTTCATGAAAGTCGTCACCAAAATAAATCTGCCGAGTTTTAGGAATTTTTCTTTTCTTCTGCACACATTTTAAACGTAGAACATTTTCCCTTCACAGGTATTGGAAGAATCTTATCGGTCAAAACTTGCTCCACTATTTCTCGTCGCCTAATTCATTCCTAGGAAACTATACCCAGATATACCTCTGGCGTCCAAAAATAACCTGGTAAACACACTTTCTTTGTTCTTTCGATTTACGATCGTTTTATTGTTTGAAAACTGTTATAACTTTGGCATTTAACTGTGATATAATGATCTATTACTACACTTCATAGTTAAGATGAAAAACTTTATTTTTACGTAATAAGCTAAAAGAATAATGTTTTTACCGCAAAAATAAGATAAAATAATAAATAATAAAATATATCTCATCAATGTTTTCATTACTTTATCCCCTTTTTTTAAAATTATTTAGTACGCGAACAACTTTTTAGATTTCTATTGGTGTTAACTGACTGTTCCTATGAAAAGGATACTTAATAGGTTCTAGTGTGTGTGTGTGTCTTTTTTTTTTACAATTTATATGTTGATTTTCACTAAGATTCGAGAAGAAGAAGAATGTGCATTTCTAAATCGTTTCGACTATTAGGAATGAAACTTAGTAAAACAAACAAACTTCTTTTCCCTCAAAAGTTCGGATCCCTGGTGATCACTGGAAGTCACAGAAGATATTACATGCCATAAGTACGATTTTTTTTTTTTTTTCGTGGGGCTTTAGGGCTCGTCAACATCAAAGGTCATTAGAGCCCATGCAAGTAGGGAAAAATGCAGTATCGCACCATAGAGAAGAGCCATAATAACTCTTCCCCGTGTGTAGAACTCGCCGAATATCTCGACCATACCCACTAAAAAACCCTCCTGAAATCAACAAATATCTAAATAGAAAGATGAAAGAAAGGAAAAGAAAACAGAATACCAATACATTATTTCGCAAAAAAAGGAAAACAATTTTCTAAATATATTTTTGAATTACAGAAACGAACGATGAAGACAAAGAAGACAATAAAGATGAAAAGGAAATGCAAATTTTAAACACTCCCGAGAACTTGTGGGAGGAGCCCCGATCTACTCATAAAATTCAATAGTATATTAACATTAACCGTTTCATTCCCGAGAATGGTTGGTAAATCTGCAGCCAAACCAATTTGTCTCCGTATACTTGAGTATCTTCTGCAATCAGTTAGTAGATGACGCACTGTCAGAGAACAGCTACACTCCTCACAATTGGGTTCATCATCAAGTAGTAAGAGATACCTATGAGTGAGAGGACAATGTCCTATGCGCAGGCGGGTCAGCAAGACCTCGTCGCGCCGGGCTGGCCTACAGGAACTGCTCCATGACTTAACACATGATTTGATAAGTCGGAGCTTATTCCTTTCAACAGCTAACCACTCATTGCTCCATTCACTGAGAATCCTTATCTTGACGAAATTTAGTAGGTCTCGTTTTGGAATCGTGGAGAAATCCACGCGATTCCTGAGGCATGCCGCCTTTGCGGAAACGATTTTTTAATGGGTTAATTTTTTATTGGATGATTTTAATTTTAAATGGGAATTTTTGATATGAATAAATTCGATTCAGGAATATAAATCCTCAATTAAAAAAACCCGCTAATTAAAGTATATGAAATACTGGTGTCCAGGTATGAAGATTATAGATTCGCTACATCTAACGTATGACAAGGAGAATTCTCATTGAAGGGTGTCAAACAACAACGAAGTCTAATTCTCCATCTATTAACGTCCATTATGTAACCTAATTAACTAAATAATTAGAAACTTTCGACCTGTTATGGACTTTGAATAATACTTTTATTTTGATCACCAGACGACGGCGAAACGTAATTCACGTCAAAACGTAGCGAGTTGTTCACAAAAATAAAAATATTATTCAAAGTTCATAACAGGTCGAAAGTTTCTAATTATTTATTCAACGAAGTCTAATGTTACACCATTCGCAAACTGCACCTGTCTCATCTCCCATCCGCCTTCCATAACCTTATCTCTGTATTCTGTGCCCGCAGTTTCCGGTTCGAGCCTGGCCTGCGGCGGCGGCGGCGTCGAGTAGCATTCTGCTGTTGTGCGCGCCTGCCATTTCACTCACCGCTGGCTCTCGGTGGCGCAGCGTCAGCTGGCGCGAGGCAGGCGAGGTTAGGGCGCGTGCATCCGCACGCATAAGCGTCCAGGATGATGCGGCCGCGGGCGCGAACAGCGGTGAACCACGAGAGACCCCTGCACCCACGAGGCCACAGGGGGGAGGAGGAGGGTGGTGACACGGGAAAAGCATCATATTCTCAGGGCGACGATTCGAATCTGTCGAACTTGTTTCGTGAAGTAAAATCATTTCTTCCCGAGGCGTCGTATCGTTTATGCAGGAACGATGGACAAAGGAAAGATATTCGTCCGATTTCGCGTATTTTGACCAGCTTTCAGGCGAAAAAATTAATTATTCTCATCGTTCTTTTGTTTCTCAGATTATTGTCTTTATACAATATTAATACGGAAATGTAAGTCATACACATCACAAACGCATACCACATTTGAAGAATACAGTCAGGTTCACCAAACTCCCAAATTCTGTTTTATTGCGTGTAAAGTGAAGAATATGACACAACGCAACCTCTTCAAGAGCTTAATAATTAGAGCAACAAATCCTTCAGGTCTTAATGCTTCTCGACACTAAAAATATCAACGGAACAATGAAGAATCAAAAGTAAAGAAAAATTGAGAGAAATTTCATAACCCAGTTACAGGTGGAGGCGCTGTTGCGATACTCATCTCATGGGCATATAGAAAGAAACATTCAAACACATGATAGACGGAAGAGTAATTTGGCTTTCGCCAATCAAATACCATACATATATATTCAGCAAAAGACATATTGGTGGCTGTGCTGTAGTACTTTTTACTTTGTGGTTGAAAGGCAACCGAAGGCGATCGCCTCGATGGAAGAAGACCGTATCCTATCGCTGCCACCAGCTGTCCCATGAAGCGAGCGAGCACTGTGTCGCCTTCAATCAAGCGATGCCTCACACGACCCCGTGGTGCATATCTGCATCCGAGGATTCTCGCAAGGCTGCGTCTGTCCTCATGTCGTCCCCACCGCAAAGCGTCCGCCCGCCCTCCGACATCCGGAAGTCCACAGGGCGTGAAAGTGCGGTTGCGGCAGCGCAGCCTGTTAGGGAAGCGAGGACGCGCCGCTGCCCCCACGCGGCTCAGGACTGAGAACGTCCAACAATGTTCATAAAACAATAATCTCCTCCACGGTTCAACACGCAGTCGGCATTTCTCCACTACATAAAAGTATTCGTTTGTATTTTTTTGTCGTTAACTAAATGTCTTATACTAATTGCCCGATCCATTATGATATTCGTTACTTGTTGTTTTTTCTTCGAAATAAATACTCTGAAGGAATCGACGCATCTCAATTTATATTTAAATGAGGTCGAATTATTTATGTCGATACTTGGAACTACGATGGTAAAAAAGCTACCCGAAATAGGACTGTTTTGAAATTAAACGTATTAATTAAAATTCTGGAAGGTAATTTCATTTTATTTCGTAAACATAGGGCATTTATTTGATTTATCTTACATATTCTTGGACTATTTATAAATTCGATTGGTTTGTATCATGTATTGATCATACGGCGTAGTATCACGTTTATCTTCAACATACAGAGATTCTACGAAGCCTCAAAAGGTGGAAATGGAGAGATGAAATGTTTCGTTGTGGCTACAACTCTTTAACACTTAACACAATTTACATTCTATATGGAAGATATATCAAACAGTCAATATTGGTTAATTAACACGTTGATAAATTAATGTGAGATCACTTCACGGCCGACATCAAACATCACCTAACCTCACTCTCAAAAAAGTAAACGTAACACCAATCTACTATATCAAACTCGAATACATTTCGTAAATCCAAACGCGCGTCTACAATACGATTAACAGAGACCCCTTTTTCCAAACACGACAGCGAATTGGCTACAAACCCGTCCATAACACTAGCATCCGTAGTTTTTGCTGCAGGTATTCGAGGTAGCGAGCGTCTCCTAACGAGTTTTTGCGGCTTCATTTATCACTGGACAATGCGCAGGGTGTCGCTCGCTGGCCCGCGTTGGCGCGTAGCGGTCGCTTTGACGTGGACCCCCTCCATCGTCACGCTACTGAACGTCGGCGGCGCATCGCGTATGCTTCCAGTACGCGCGAGTGCCGGAGAGCGTACGCGTGGGTCCTACGCACGAGACTGCGTAATTCATCCATGATGGATTCAAAAGCGCGCGAGGAATTAAAGCACACGAGATTGACGACATAGTTTTACTTCAAATGATTTTGTATATATGACTTTGTGTATATATCTCCTCGGTGTCAGCGAGATTGCTAATCACCAAGTCATTCCGGGTTCGATACCCGGGCGTGGAAAGATAAAATTTTCATATCCAGTCTCAGTTCAAATAGCTGTGACTTATGAAAAGTCCATCTTCTGCGGCTAACAACCATAGCTGTAATACCCTTATACAGCAATCTAGACGCCGTTCCCCCGAAGAGTTACGATGCGTGTAGTAAGTAAACTCGTACAGAAATGATCGTCACTAACACTCGTCATCGTGGTCCTTCGTTGGCCGAAACTTATATTATTATCAGCGTGAAGCGACCATAAGGGTCAAACCAGCCCGAAAGAGGCCATCACCTTTTTTACTATTCGAAAACGAGATTTCAGCGAAAATATCCGTTTTGGCGACCTCCGATTCCAAAAAAGTGTTTCTGACTAGACGTCCGTTCGTCTGTATCCAGCACTCCCGATCGATCAGGAAAAAATTGTTTTCATTTTTCGTATTTAGGGTAGAATTTACTTCTGACATATGCTCGTGCTTTCAATTTTCTTTTTACTTGAACACAAAGGGCACTTCGCACGACGGACAAAGTACATTTTTGCAAATTTTTCAAAACTTTGTCAAATGATTTTGCTCAAATTTTCTGTACGTGAAGTAGGATTAGTATGCATTATATCCGCATTAGCATAGACGCAGTAAAATAATTTATGTCTGCTGCACTTACATACTAGTTCACGGTTTCAAGTTCAAGTTTTCAAGTTCACGTTTTTTTTGTATGTGTGCGTGCGGTTTTACGGCTCGCCGACATCGAGGTCATTAGAGTCCTAAAATTTTGTACAGGTGGGGAAAATGCAGTTACGCACTAAGACGCGCCAACAAGGCTCTCCCCGCGTCTGGGACTCGTCGAATGATTCAACCCTACCCACTAAAAACCCTCCTGAATTAAAGTATGTTCAAATATAATAATAATAATAATAATAATAATAATAAATAAAATTTAAAAAGAACGAAAACAAGGGAAAAATTTAAATTAAGAAAAAAAAATGTTAATTCAAAGTAAAGGGGGAAGAGGGGGGGGAAGATATTTAAATCCAAACCCTCGCGAGAACTTGTAGGAGGAGCCCCGTTTCGTGTATGGATTTGAGTAATGACATACGAAAAAAAAGATCAGATACTGTTCCAGAGACAACATTCCTGAAGGAATCTAAAAAGATGTATCAAAATCGGCAATACGTTCAAAGTGTTCGGTAGATTGTGTCGCCGCCGGTTGCTACAATAGTTGAGACACTCCAGAAGAAAGTGTTCCACGGTAAGTGTTGTGTTACAAGTTTTACAGATGGGGGGAGGTTCACCGCGTAAGAGATGACCATGGGTAAGATAGCGGTGGCCAATACGAAGACGTGTATGGTTCATTTCTTCACGTCTGTTCGCACGGGATGATGACACCCAGGTCTTACCGGAGTCTCTTACCTACCTCAGCATGAAGGTGCGAGTTTGCCATTCGGCTTGCAATGTCCCAAGAAGAGACGATCTTATGGCAAACCTTTGAATCTGATGTAGTAACAGATGGAACGTCAAGGACTGCCCGCCGTGTTCTCCGCTTCGCTGCCTCATCAGCTTCTTCATTACCCATTATACCCACGTGCCCAGCTACCCAACATAGGACTATTTCAAAATACTAGATGGCTTTTTAGATTGTACAGTGAAGACACTGACCACAGAGTACTAATACAGTCACTGCAGAGAACAACACGCCGTATTGAAGATAGCTGAATGGACTTAAGCGCCTCAAGGATTTTAAATTTCTCAGCAGTGTACACGCTGCAAAAGGAATGGAGGCGAAAAGAACGGGTGGCACGATGGCAGTGGAAAGCAGCACCAACAGAATTATTCGTTGCTCAGCCATCAGTGTATATGAACATATGATCCAAATAAAGGGTTTTTAGTTCTCCGAAATGCTGTTGGTACACAGCAGCAGGAGTGTTTTTGCTTTGAAAGTTTAGACAGCCGAAAGTCGATGGTTGGTTGCACGAAGGACCAAGGTGGTGTGAGAGAGTGTGGGTATTTCACTGGAGGAGGTAGTATGATGACATTTTCCTCGACCAGTTGTTTAAAACGGACACCCGCTCGGCGGGGAAACGACGGTTTCAAGAAGATTGAATTATATTTAGCATTTATAATAAGATAATATAAACATGCCTGGTGATGTGGAGCCCCCGCGTCACGCCACTAAGTTTTGTTCAACTGAGGTGCGGCAGTTGCCGCAGAGGTTGTTCGCTAGCGAGTGTGTATCTTTAACACCCATTCACCTCATCGGCGCGTGACCCACCTTGAGGTTGAAGGGTTTTTTATAGAGGTTTTATCCTTCCTCGCGACCCGGCCGACGAAGGCAAGATCTCCTCCCTTTGCAAATCGCAACTTTCCACCATCGCGCCAACGGTGGTCGCTGAAGCATGGCCAAAGCTTACGGAGTCCGAATACAGGTGGCGCAGTACCAGCTCGGGGCCGTGGGGTCGCCAAACCCGTACTCTGTCGAAACTGAGCCCCCAGCGGGGAGAAGGCCAGTAGAGAAGATAAAAGCGATAAAAGTGAAAAACTTCTGTTTACGTTGATCTTTAGATGAAGGAAAGAAAAAAAGTAGGGAAATTGTAATTTGCATTTCGAAGAATTTACGGTTGGCTATTAGAATCACAGTTTTATATTATTATATAAATACTGAAATAATTTCGTGAGACTTTATGTTACGGTAAACATACACTATGATGCGAGCAATAATTGTAGTTTTCGCAGCATTAATTATTTTGAGACGTCGAAGTCACAAATAGTAATTTTGTGTGTGTGATATTCAATGTCCCGGAGTAAACAATACTAGTCCAAGGTTTCACTATTGATTTCGTGATCTGCTTGAAGCACCATTAGGTGTTCAGTAAAACCACTTCATTATATAACATAATTAAATGAAGATGTTTTCAGATTTATGTACAACTGGAATTGAACTCCAAATTAAATTGTAGGCCATATGGTAACATAACTGAACTTAAAAAAATCATTCAATCAGAATAATCGAAAGACAATCATACAGCAATCACATAACATAATACATACAAGAGTTGTCACGAACGCCATATAAATAATTAATCATACGAAATGTCGAATATTAATTAGAACAAATTGCATTTTGGAATATTAAAACATTGTTTGTCACTAAAATTTAATCAATATACGAACTGTCCGTTCCAATACCATGAATATTTAAGTTCGCTGAAATTAATACAGTGAATGTCCATTTGCATCCAAAGGGTTACGATAGAAAAAAATAGTTCGGTCCAGCAAAGATCAATTCCACGCACCAAGACACTCTCCTCGTCTGAGGCTCATCGCCGAACGTCGTCCTCCAACATCTTCGCTATTGTAGAAACGTGATACGAACGTTTCGAGAGCGAAAGTAAAGGAAACGAGCAGCGCATTGATAACAATAACAGAATAAGAAAATCTGAAATACAAACAAAAATTTTGTGAGATATTCAAAGTGGAAATACAACTGACATAAACTTAGTGGAGAATATTTTTAGACTCATGACTGCACGATTCGTATCGGTGCAAGATAGTCTCTAACGAATAGACTTGGCATCAGGTCGATATACGAACGAACACGAATAAAAATTTCAGCACAAGCGAAACTGGTGACTTATTCATAAAGAATCGCCGAGTCAATTTCGTAATTAAAATATTCAGTATAGTCTTCATGTTTTCAGATGTCACGTAGAGACACACAAGAACGCTTAATTTTCTTGGCGACAGAGGCCAAGCATTTTTACGGAGCTTCACCTCAAATAAAACAAAAATTAAAGTAAGATTGGGGTGAATGAACATATGGAAGGTGGAATAAAAAGAGAAAATACTTTTCTCATATCGCAAAAATTGTTCATATAATGAGTCATTTTTGTTTAGAGAAGTAAAATAGATTTTACAGAAAATGGAAATTTTAAAAACATTGATATTATCGTGAAATTCTCTTATTTTGACGACTGGAAAATTTATCGACCTAATTATTATCCGAGACAATGTAGGAGAGAAGGCTAAAAAATACTAATAAAGGAATTGTGGTATAGTTTTCGAGAACGCTTTAGAAAATATTTATTGTGTATACACACGCAAAATCTTCCAAAATGTATGGAAGGTGGACGGTATAGACGGAGATTCGTCTAAGTTTGATAAAACGAAAGTACGCATATAACAACATATGTTGGGTAAATCGGTAAAAACTCTCGCCAAACGCAATGGATGTTGAGTATAAAAATAATAACAGGTAGAATGGAGCCATAAGCAAAAGAAATAATTTAGAAAGCAAAGATATGAACGCGAGCATAAAACTCTCCCACAACTGAAACGACCCTCACACCACAATCGCGCCCTGACGGCGGGTGAGAAAGGGCAGAGGGTTCCAGCACGGACGGGCAGCGTGTTACGCAACATCAACATCGTTATCGCCGAAATTTAAATAAATAAAACAGCGTTATTAAAAAGCAAAATTTCATTTGGTTGTTAATTACCGCACTGCGAGATGCGGAATGCGTAATCCAAGCTCCGCTCCACCTCCGGAGCGGAGGCGAATTGACGGCTCTGAGTGCCAGAGAGGAGACAATGTTATAGCACGTGTTCAGTGGTGGAGGAGGAGCCTAAAGACCAAGAGCAAATGCCATAGTGCGATCACGTTCGGATTCTGACGCTTACATCAGTCGATTTATAGAACTGGCAGTAATAGATATGCCCATTGTGACAGACAGAAAGCTTGATCTCTAACCTTTGGTCTGTCTGAATGTGTGGGTGCTGTGGCATGCCGTCTGCAACGGATAGAGTTACGTTATGCCACATTTCACAACACCTTTGCGCTTTCGCTCTGTTAGTTACGTCTCATCGCTTTTCTCTGCGACGACTGTACAAGAAACAAGGTACGAAGAAACGAGGCGAAGAAAACATTTATTTTCTCTGTTGAGATGCTATACAAGCACATTCACACGAAAAAAAGAGAAAAAAAATGGAAAAAATGGCACGCTGTAACAGCTGGCATTAGCAAGTTCCTTCAATAATAACACACAATACTTGGTTCCTCTAACATCATACAAAGACGAAGTGAAAAACCAAAACATAACAGTAGTATTCCGATTTGTTTTCGAGAAATTGACGAGATACGACGTGTACTAACAAGAAACTTGATGTATTTGAAGTATCAATAATTTTTCGATAAAATTTTACGATTTTTTATAGACACACTGTTTCATTCACAACGTATATGTTAGGACTTTGGCCTTCACCGGGTGATCACAACACGGTGCCCACTCACACGTCATGAATTTCGACATTCAATAAATAACATCAGGTTTTCGCAAATTAGCATAAAAATAACAAAAAAGTAAATATATCTCTGGGAATGTGAGTTATATAAGATACTATCAAGAGGTATTAACTTGTTTCGTGAAGAGATACACACTTTTTCAGTCGACAGAGGGGAGACTAATGACGAAGTTCTCCGTAAGAACTTGATCAGCCCTCGCGACAACCTGTGAGACTAGCATTCGCTGGATGGGCGCCCGACTGGGCACAGGTAAATATGACACGAAATTATCTCGAAACACAATGGCAGCTTCGCCAAGTTTGAGGCGGCGAGGCGGCTAAAGATAGGTATTGTTCCTCGAAGCAGGTGTCGTCAGATAGCCCTGCCTCCCAGATCGAAATACGCGCGACGGAACTCAAAGATAATACTATTCTGTTCCCTCATTTCCCTACCTAATGTTTAATTGCTCCGCCGAAACATTTACGTTCCACGATCAGTTCGTACAATCGAGTCGGTGACGACACCGAAACACCAGACCACACACGATGATTCTACGTGTACACACACGGGGAGAAGACATGTGATAACTTCAGGAGGAAATGGCGAAGAGACGAGAATGGAACCCCTACACGGGCGAACGGGTGTTTCAACCTGGCCGAAAGTTAACAAAAAAAAATTGTTCTCAGACGATTGGTGATTCTAAGCGAGTGTTAACGAAGACACGAAGAAAATGAGACGATGCTCTTCCACCTGCTTCCACCCCGCATCGAAACACACACTTGAACAAGGCGTCGTTGCCGCATCAAGATAAAGGGAAAGAAATACAAAATTCGAAGCGATAAAATAGGTATTAACCTGAATGTCGTTCAAAATCATCGGAAATTAGGAGTGGAAGGGATAAAAGGAAAGAAGGGAAGGAAGCTTGCGAATAAAAACCTTCCAAAGAACTCGATGCACTTTAATGCAAGTATAAAATTTCAAGTAGAATTTCATTATATTCGTACGTAGTATAAAAATATTTAAAAAATTAGAATATCTTTTAAAAAATGATGGGTTTATTTCTGGTAATAAGTTCATTTTTATCATGCATGAAAAATGTAGGTGAAGAAGACGTATAAAACAATTATTGAAATATCCCTATAAAGAAAATGTTTGCACCTTCAGAAAATAAAAATAAAAATTCACTCGGATTTTCGGTCAATTCATTCAAATAGCGAACTGCCTTATTATAGCGTGAATATAGGAATTCTGTACATTCAGTTCCACTATTTAAAAAAAGAAGAAGTAAACTCTGGTATGTAATCGACATCAAAGAACAATCATGGCGACGTATGAAAATATTAAACATTTGTATTTTGTGTAAGGGTTTAAATTAATATTTAACACAAATACGGATTAATTATTAATATTAAAGAATATTAGTATTAAACACAAAATACGGAAAAAGCAAATAAGAATTAAAATGTAATCACTTGTAATTGAAAATACACGAGAACAATTCAATTCATGATAACGTCTTCTTCTTTCGTTTGTTTCATTACAAAACAAAGAAGGTAAGAAACGGTCCAAAGTACTTTTTCTTTCTCGAACGAACAGCAGACGAAGGCTGGTGCAGATACGTTTCATTCCATTCGAACAACGCGGGTTCCAACGGTAACCCATACGTAGGTGTGAAATTCCATAAATACAATAACGTACGCTTCCCTCACATAAAAATCCAGTTTCCATTCTCGTATTGTATAAGAAAATTTATCAGTTCAGTTTTCATAGCAAAACAAAAACAAAGGCCTAGCGCAAAGATTTAAACCGATCTTCATTACACACCAAAGAACATCCAGTACAAAACTAGATCTTGTTTTTTACTACAAAAAATTGTCAGAAATATTGCTTCGTAACATGATCACATGTAAGGACGAGTCACGTACTAGCATTCTCGCATAACTAATTGAAGAGAACTAACATTTAATGAGTTTTATTTATAGATTTATACTAAATTAACCTCTGAAGAAGCTTGCTTTCACTCCCAAAACACCTAACAAAATTCCTTTTTTTATTATTACTATTAAGTTTTCATTAATCTAGAAGTTATAAAGTTTGCTAGTGTGTCATTAACACATTTTATAAGTTTTATCCGCAAAAACCTGTCATTTACTTTCACGTGACACAATGAAGAACAAAAAATAAGGTCAATAAAAACGAGAGCATGTGTATTCATGTAATATGAAATCAGTTCGCACCTGTTCCATACAAAAATTGCGAAATAGTAACATTTTATTCTGGGAGAAGATCATGAACCCATTCTAATTCACAATATCCAACGAAGCATGTATAGCTAAAGTGGATTCATTTATTTTTTTAAATATATGTGTGGTTCATTAACTCTTCATGAATAATAAACAACCATAAAATTAACAAATCCAATTGACACTACTACCCAAGAGATTTAATCGCCGTCGAATCCTGAATTTTGGGGAATAGCTATAAAATCAGTCGCAGAGGGAAATGATATAGGAAGCCGGATTCGAATTACAGCACAGCACGATCAGAAAACAATGTATATTTAATAAGATGAAATTTACGATTTGTCTGTTTACCTAAATTGTGTTATTTATATCTCATTGGGCGAACAAGTTTCATTGGAAAATAGCAACTAGTTAATAGACACTCTTCATACGAATCCCAGTGGAGGACACACGTGCGGAATATTGCTGCGTAGCATAAAACAAACAATGCGAGTTCAATGAACGAAATATAGCATTAAATAGAGTGCAGCGTAAAACCCCAGAAAGTATCACAATAGTACTTGAAGCGAAAGAAAAGTAAGGAGATTGCGTAACCAGCGCAGCGAAAGCGCGTTTCTACGACACGTGTGTTCCAGGGGTTGGCCTCGCATTGCTCCTCAATCCAGACGGTGTGCCACGGCACCCACACAGAAATTGCTCTAAAACGTGCAAAGGCTAACCTCGTGCACTGTTCTTTCGACCAAGTGTTAATTGATAAAGCCATCTGTACGTCACAGTTAGTATAGAACAGTCTACTGCAGGTTCTGACAAATCGGTTGATACAGGCGGCAACATCCAGACGTCAACTCACTGAGAAGGTTCTGCGCCCACGTGTCTACGACGTGAGGAATAATGAAGGCAATGGCTCCTCGTCATCCCCTTGGTCTTTACACTTCTCCCCGATTTCTGTTCTTCCTTTGTGAGCAGTAAATAGCATTGACACACGCACTAGTTAGACAGTTCCCAATGACACAGTACAGAATATGTTGAAGAAAATTGTAGCTATCTTCTTGACACGAATTATCGAGTCGTGGAGTGAAGGACGATGAGAGAAAGAACAGTTCATTGGCAGAGAAATCGCATGCCGTCCCCAATATTCGCGAGACGCGTGTCGCGCGGAGGGCAGAACTTGGAGACACGAGGAGGAAGGGCGTGGGCGGGACTGACGGAGAACCACAGGAGCATCGTCCGCCAACAATCGCAACACAACGGGAGGAGGAGATGCCAGGCAAACACGCCTAACACCCAGGGCATTTGTCTGCCTCGAGGACGTTAATCGGCCCAGCGACGCCACATGCGACCTCAGGACCTCAACGCCTCGTTTACATTTCTGATCATTCCACTCTCCAACATCCGCCGCGTCACAGGAAATATTCCCAATTTCCTTTTCTTTCGTCAACCACAATATTAATGTTTTGACTGTATTTCAACAACGAATGTGATAAGGGCATTAGGCGACTCTGAAAGAAAAGGAGGATTGGCAAAACAGTGGATTTTTATACGCTAAATACTGAATATAATATCAAGACAGAGGAATATAAGATTCAAAGATGAGAAGAAAAGGAAAGTAAAAGATAAATGTAAATTTAAACTTTTTTTGTGGGGGTTTACGGCTCGTCGACATCTAGGTCATTATAGCCCTAAAATTCTGTACAGGTAGGAAGAATGCAATTACGCACTAGGGAGAGCCAACATGACTCGCTCGGCGTGTAGGCCTCGCCGAATGACTTAACCGTACCCACGGAAAACCCTCCTGATTTACAACTCAAATATCAACATATCTCAAAAACATTGCACATATCATTTTAAAAAAAGAGAAGAAAGAGGAAAATGAAAGATATCCTAGCGTCGGGATCGAAAAGAAGAAGAGGTGACCAAGGAAGGAGCCTGGCACAAGTAAGTGGAAGTAATGCCAGACTCAGTCGGGGGCCCCGTGTTTGCCAAACACGTACTTACTAGATGTAAATTCCCTTGGGGGAATTTAAACCCTCCGAGAACATTCTAGGAGAAGCGCCAATGTATCAATGAAGATCAGAGAAACGTGTCCGAGAAATCAATAATATCTTTCAAAAATTCTGTAGTGTTATAGTTCAATATAATCAGCGGGGACTATTTAAAAAAATTCTTTTCCAAGTAGAATTTATACATAAAAGATACGATCATACTTTACGATTTGTATGAGAAATTAATACAGATTTAGTTTCCAGTACCAGTACTGAAATGAGTTCAATTCGTGTGTACAAATTCAAATCATGAAAGTTGAGCATCGCATGCATTGCGTGGTTTCGGAATCTTACGAGTGTTTCTCCTTCCTAAGTCGAGGAGAAGAGAGGGGAGGGGAATGCGGCCACGAAAAAGCTAAACGAGGCGACGTGCTAGAAGATGTCTCTCGCAGAACGATCTATCGGGCGACAATTCAGTAGCATTTCCATTTATCGAAGCCACGCTCTCAAACATGTTTTTATTCCGTAGTTTGGTCGTGGGTGGGCAGCAGTCTCCGCAATCCGCACTTCGATTGCAGACAGTTTCCGCTCGCTCAATGTCCCACCGGTTGAGGGAAACGCTGTGGTCGCCACCCGCGGCGGCGATCAGTGAAGACAGAGGACGAGGTCCTAGTGATCGAATTCACGTGTTGAACATGAAGTAAGAACTCGCGCTTCATTTACCAAACACGAATCCCAAATAAAGGAACACATTTTCACACGACGCGGTTTTAAGCTTAAGAGCGACAAATAGGATTTTTTTAAAATCCAAAATGAAACGGAGAAACTGTTTAAATTCGCATTTTATGCTAAATCACTTGACTGTAATCCTTTCCAACGGACAGAAATACTCAATGACAAACAAATCGCCCAAAGCTATTAGCTCCTTTGTTTCCTTCGGTAAAACAATTATTTTGTTACAATAAAATACATACACAAGAGAATCTTTTGCGACCTATTTTTTGAAAATACTTTTTTTTTATAGATTCATACTAGCACTCCCTCTCCATCACACATTACGAGTCATAAAATGGTAAAAATAACGTTAAAGCTAACAACCGGATAAAGATAGTTAACATCGTTAGTGTGTGATACGTGGTGCAGAACGACTGATACATTTGCGTATCGGGTATTGATTCCACAAACACACGGAAATTAAAAGCTACAGACACTAATAAGATGACAATTTCGCGAATCAATACCTTGTGCGAATCAGGTAAGTTGCTATACGGATCATCGTTGCTTTTCTTCGAGGAATCGACTTCAACTATAGATTCAATTTTATTCTTCTTTGGACGACGTCCTATAAATGATCATTCCACGTAGTTACGGAACAATAGGAAGTGATCTTACCATTTTACCAGAGATATGAAAAGCAACTTATAGTAGGTGAAACGAAAATTATTTTTTATACACTTTCAAATTGTAAAAAGTCTTCTCTACCGGAGTTTGAAAACATTTGGCTATCGATACATTTGCTTATCTTCTTAGACGTCGACAACGGAGTCGAAACGCAGATATTCACCGCTTTGACGAAATTTAAGTGGGATACTAGTTAGTACTCTGGGATCTTGCGCCATTTCCACAAGACTTTTATGAACCCCTTGTCCTAACGAACATTTTCGAAACTAAAACAATTCAACCCTTATACTTGGGTAAGAATGTTATAGTTCATTGCACTATACAATCGTGTCCAACACAGAGAGCCGCCTGGGTTCACAAGAAAAAGCCAGAAGTTTTTTTTTTTTTTTTTNATCGAAGGTCATTAGAGCCCATCCAGAAGGATGTTGTGTTCGAGCTTCGGGTGGTGCAGTGGACAGCACACATGCGGCCAGAGGAAGAGGATCTGGGGTTCGAATCGTCGCAATTTTCACTATTGAATGAATGACATTATGAAACATGAGGAATTGTTAGAATCTACTTCACACAAACGAATTAAAAAGCTTGTGTATCGTTATAAAAACTTCCTCAATTGACATAGGAACTATGTCGAAAATTGGTTGTTGTTTATATATATATATTATGCGGCAAAATATATATATATTTTGCGGCATTTTGGAAGGAATGGGACATAACTGTCTTCTAGTAATTAAAACGTTAACAAATAATACATATTCGCTCAAACCACAACTTGAGACAACGTAAGACAAACTAAAAAAGAGAAGGAAAAAAACTAAAGAAATAAAATAATAAATGCAGCTAAAAATAAAGCTTACTTCCTAGCATGAGACAATGAGTCGTTTCATGACAGAAGTCCACACACTATCTTAGGTTACATTACTGCTTCGCAAAATCAGAAACTCATACAATTTTTTGTTGAGGGCTTGTCTACATCACGATCATTAGAGCCCTTTAAAGCTCATGTATAAAATTTCTGGAATTCTGAGAAGAAGAAAAAGTATTGTTTTTATTTAGGCCAACCCCATACGTGGAACTTCCAAACACAACTTGTGCTGTGAAGCGGATTGAACAGTGGACCAAGTTTTGTGGGATGGAAGGAAACAATGCTAAATCACAGCGAAACAATACAAGTTAACTAAGTTCAATGGCGTTTCCACAACAAAAGTCACTAAAAGTAACGCCCATTCTAAAGTGATAAGATGATATATTTTGAAAACTCAAATTCAACGACAGAAAAATATAATTATATTCAAAATTAAAAAAAGATATAGATAACTATTTAGAAATATTTGTTAATACACACACATTATCTACATAGGAAAGTAAAAATAAGAATAAATCCACTAGGTCATACGGATTTACAAAACAGAATAGATAAGAAGCAACGGACATTCAACGAGTGTGTTGCCCGGTTAGGAACATTAAGAAAAGGGAGGCGTAAAGAGCTTCGACGAATGGGATCTGAAATGACAGAGGAGAAACTGTTGAAGGTGGAGAGAGAGAAGCCATTTTAAAGATTGGTGAACAACTCGAATGCCGATTGTGTATATTTAAGTAATTAGGCAAAATAATAATGGAAGAGATTGATGTTGCTTAGTCTTGCAATGACGATGAATTAGGCAAGGTGGTCAATATAAGCAATGACCAAATAAAAATTAAAGAAAGAAGAAAAACATCTCAACGTATTAATATGTTGATTCTGAACGCTGTCACTTTCGCATTTCTTCTGCGCAAAACATAAAAAACCGAACTACGACAACAAAAATAAAAAAGAATATTAAAAATGCATTAGCATAAAATGGCAGTGCTCTGTTCGTAAGTGAACACGGATGATGTCTCGATCGGCCATAAATTCTCTTCCGAGAAGAGAATTGTCGCCTCGCAAAAGCAGAAAACTTCGAGAGTTGTGGAGGCGTTTATGATAAATCATTACTAAAATGCACTTAACAACATTTATTGCACAAGGTCAAATAAAATAAATGATTTACTATTAATCGATTCTTCACTCAGATACACGGCAGAAAATTAAAATCGCAAAAAGAACATCTATAATTTATGTGGTAGTGACGTTGATAGACATAGTGCACGTAAGAATATTCTGGAACACACGACTTGGCTTTTTGTCTCCAAAATCAGACAGAACATGAATACATAAAAATTGGGAAATTCATTGAAATAATCAACGTACAGACACGTGGAGATTCAATTATTTCTCTGAAACTCGCTAAATAATAGAAGTAACTTCAGAAAATAACCAGGAAGGTATAAAACAAGAGGGAAGAATGCAATGCACTGACGTCATTCCGTCGCAGCTTTCGCGACGCTGCCAATACAATTTTTTTTATATTTTTTACCAACAATTACCAAAATGCGCATTCGATCACTCAGTGCAACAAATAAGAATATCGGCAGCGGTGGTCATTCAGATTTCCAAACCACAATCACGTCACAACAGAAACGGTTCTTTACCTGCATCCTTGAGAATACTGCGACTACAATGGTCTTCAGCTTCAAGTTAGCGTTAGGAATTTCGTACTTCCCGTGTAATTGGACCATTACATTGCATATCGAAAACAGTAGGCAAATCTATGCAAAGGGAAAAGCGATGAAGGGGAGAAAATATCACCAGTCGATGTCCAATAGGAGAAGCAGACGTTTGAACCGAGAACACTCGGGACTGAGTCCTGAAGGACACCGAGATTCGAAGTCTTTCTCCCAATTCTGTATCGGAAGAAACGCTGATCCAAAGGGGACTGTAACATCAGAGGACGATGTCCTCTAAATCTCCAGGTAAAATGCCTCGACGCCACGTAATATCACAAACTTTCTCGATGTCAAAAAATACTCCGATGACATTCCGATCTTCGGACGAAGCCATCTTGAATTTGCTGTTTACAGAAGAAGGGTTGTCCAAGGTTGCATGGAACTTCCAAAAACTATAGTGAGATCGACTCAGTAGGTTATGCCTCTCAAGACACCAGACAAGCAACTCGTTGTCTTCAGCTGCACTCCAAATTAATGGAACATGAAGACGTCATTTAAAATGTTTCAATGGGAACCGCATGAACACATCTGATCAGGAAAAAAATAGTTGTAATTTGTCGTAAAAAATTGTAAGGCTTTCATAAAATAAACTTGAAGAGAAACAATTCCCAAAGACAAAGCTGTAACAAGAGCGCTCCAAGCGGCATCTCTCGGATTATCGAACGGAGTCAAGAATCACTCTTCATATTGACAACATAACACTCATAATGCAAACCAAATAAGGAGAAAATTTTGTTAAAATATATTTTCACAAGCTGATAAGGCGAGCTGGATTCAACTCCGAGGGTCGTATTTTTCGATACTCCTGCTCTATAACCCCCCGTGAATCAGATAAATTATCAAAATGTCTCCAGCAGATTTTAGTCATGATACGTGGGCAACTAAAAACAGATGGCGCAAGAGATGAAAGAAACGATTTAAAAAATGAATATCGGGTAGAAGATGAATAGCAGGTTAAGACCTAAAACGCAATGTAACAAGAAAAATCAAAGAAGTACGAAAAGTTGTGAAAAGAGGTGAGACGATTGAGAAGGGAAGACGAAGAGGAGCTCGTCCGAAAGAAAACCTACAACAGATTGTTCTGCATACGTTGCATCGTGAAAGACATTTTTTCTTTTTAATTTGAGGCTTTACGGCTTGCCAACATCGGTGTCATTAGAGCCTTCATATCGAAACATTTTCTTCTTTTTTGCGCAAACAGGGGGGAAAAACTGTTACGCACCACAGGAAGAGCCAATGTGACTCTTCCCCGTAAATGGGACTCACCAAATAGTATTCGAATGAAAAGAAGATGAGCGTGGAAGTACGAACAGAATTAAGAATTACAGGGGAAATTGGAATAATTTCGAGCAGCCAATACAGCACGTGAAGTACGTGGTATAATAAATGGTAGAGGTCAGTTCTCGTCTCTTGTAGATGAGAATGAATTATTGTTAATATTTAATTATTACGGTTCGCACAGCGTCATACCGGTAACACCATACTGAGAAAAAACCCATAACCTCTTCTTTCGCACCTTGACCTCTTCTTTATTGTCGCCGTATAAAGTCGTGTTGTACAACGGACAGCGCGTAGCTCGCCAGCACCGCACGCCATGTTCCCCACTCCACATATTCGCGATCGAATTCATTTTAATAAACATAAAATGCTCCTTCGCCGTAAAGTCGGCTGCGCATTTCCTTGCGATAACTTTATTGTTTAGTTAGCATTCGGCGCACTGGTTCTCCGAAGTCGCTTCGGGGGAAGTCCCGCGTCCAAGAGCCATTGCGGAGCCTTCGCCATGATTACTCTGAAAACACGGCTCCGACCCGCCGTATTTTTATATAGAGGCACAGTGTAGTTATTTCAGTTGCCCCCCCCCCACTGCAGAAACGCCTCGGTCAGCCTTCGGCCAGTCGACCGACCCGATCGAGAGGCAATTTTCCGATCGTGCGGGAAGAGAGTGGGAGAAGGCGTTCGTTCCGTTTCACTCCACCCTTCAGAGAGGAAGTCGGCGATTCCCGAAATCCCTAAATTACTTTATTGAAATCACACACACACACACACACACACATCTATCATTACTTAAACTGCTTCGACTCTTCAAAATCAGACACAACAACCTTTTTAGAAAAAAAATTAAGAGCTAGACATAAAAAAAATATACGAACGGAAATCCAGTAAACTGGACAGCGAGGAAAAGTAATAAGTATATTCATACCTTCAGTGTCATGAGATTAATCGAGATATAAGATCAAAGTGCTTTCATACACGTGTAGAGGACATATTTCGGATAGCGCAGATAGCACACAGCAATAAATATAAGCAAATAAACCGAAAGCTCGAAGCACGACAATCACCACAAGAATTCTTGATCTTGTGGTCTCAAGAATCGGAATTCCTTTGCAGCATCTCGAAGACAGCAGTTAATTCAAACGATAATTCTCCTTTTTTTAAAAAAAGGTAAAATAATTTCTCAGGAAAGAAACTTGTTATAAAATAGTCACCACGAAATATTACACTTGTATCAATACAATTGTCAAACGTGCAAAATTTTGTTAAACTGAAAGCTATGAAAGAAAAAGCTGTAAAAAACATGCTAGGAAAGCGACTATTGTAAGTCGAAATACTTTTTCTATAGAATAATAGAAAAAGAATTCATTAAGCAGCTAAGTGGATAATTCGTTGCTTGTACAAGGCACGGAGTGTTTTCACAACGCACTCCAGATAATGAGGAAAATAATATCCATTCAACTACAAAACATGACGCGAAAAAATACACGCAGCTGAGAAATATATGTACAGGCGATATTGCACAATACGAGAGCAATATTCTAGTGGTATGAACTAATTTCCATCTCCGGAAACGACATGATACAATGTTAATGTATCCTGTATGGCGTCAGTCAATATAATAGCTACCTCACCCGCGACTTCAGCACTGATGATAAGGAGGAATGCTAAAAGGAATGTTTCATACAAAGCAGCGTGACTCCTGTTCCAAGCATATCACGATATGCAGAGGATGAAGTAATTCACCAGGCGATCGAGCATCAGATGATAATATCGAGAAGGAAACAATTATTATACTTATGAAGGGCTTCATAAACACGCAGCAGCAGCATTTCACAATTTATCCATACTAATACATAAATGCGTAATGCGAAAGCCAATGTGTCTGTTACTTAATCACGACTCAGCCACGGAACCGATCACGATGATATTTAACATAGTGAAGATGTCCAGGATGTACGTAGGCTAACTTTTATTGTTTTGTACATGAAAAGAAAGATAAAAAATGAAGTTGTAGATAAATGTCGATGAAATCGGGGGGAAAATCACCCATATTAAATTACACTACCTGAACAGTTAGAGATAGATGATAACTATGAATGACAGTATTGTNGTTTCGCCTCGACGAGTTCTACATGTACTAACTATGTTCATGTACTAAGGATAATTTACATTATCAAAAAAGAATAAGAATAATAGAAGTGTTGAAATGATTCAATGTAAGTGAGGAATTTAAGAAGGAAAAAATCAATCTCCATCATAATGGGTTCTTTGTTTCGTGCACATAACAAAGATTTTAAAAAACCATTTCGACCTGCGAGGCTTCCTTCCGGTGAGAGAGAGGGTTCGTTGGTCTAAAGAGTAAATAAACAAAAAATTTTTTTTTTAAATCCGGGCAACGCTGGGTAATCAGGTTCATACAGAAGAATATCGAGGCAGACCGTTTGTCCAAACAACCTGATGCGGTGGCGTAGTGTCCACGATGTAAACGTTGCGATGAGCGGAAGGACACAGGTTCGATGCCATGTTCGGGCAAATTGGGTGAGAAGGGTTTCACTTCATTGTACTACTCCTGAATTCCTTGAGCCACTGAAGTCGCAAGATAACCACGTCTTCCGATGATGATGATGATGATTATTATTATTTTGGTGACTGTTCTTTTCTCTCGGGTATGTACCTGGTATACTGATTCGTAAGCGAGATTTCGACGGAAATATCCGTTTTGGATAACCCTGATTCAGAAAAAGTTGTTTTTGGCATTTAGCACATGAAGGTCAAAGTACTCTTTTGAAAGTTTCTCAAAAACGACTCCAACGACTGTTTAAATTTTCTGTACTTGAAATACAATTAGTATGCATTACATCCGCATTAGCGGTATTTCGCTCGAAATGTTGGTATAGACGCAGTAATATAATTTCCGTCTACTACACTTACACATTAGTTTACAGTTTCATGAAGCTTGAATAATATTTAGCAGTGTAAATGGATCTAGCAGACGTAGATTACACTTTTCGTAAATTGAAATGAAAGATATGATAATGATAAAATACATAGGAGGACAGCAAATGCTCTGCAGATACGAAAATACATCAATTTCTATCTACAACGAAATTACATTTACATTACACTTTTACGATATTTATAACACTGATATGTCGCTATATTTTGAAATAATATTATGGATATTTATTTTACTTTCAAATTTAAAATAAAAGACAGCAATAAGTTCATCTAGCGACTTCGAACATGAATGGAGAACTGGAAGACCAAAATTTAGAAGACCGCTTTGCCAGAAATGACCCTTTCACTACAGAATTTTTTTCTCACTCTGTGCGGCAAGAGGAGAAACGTATACGTTCCGCACCACTACTTGTCTACGTTTCTCTAAAGTAGATGTCAAATTTCTGTATTATTATTATTACTACTATTGGGGTTTCAGGGCTACCAAACAACTAGGTCATCAGAGCCCTCACGTATCTTAACATCAGAAATGACAGACAGTTGATTAATTTAAAAAAATATTAAAAATAGTTTTTTAAAAGAAAGGAAAAGGAAAGATGAAAAAGAAAATGATAGAAGGATGTAAATTTAAACTTGTGGGAGTAGCCCAGATCCATTTATAAATTTAAGTAATCTATTAACATGATCCGCCTTAACTGTTGGTAAATCTGCAGCGTCACTCTGGTTTATTTTCTGCAGTCACTTAGTAGTTATCGCACTGCCAAAGAAGAACCCCACTCGTCGCATACGCGTTGAAGAGATACCGAGGACTGAGGAAATGATTCCAAGGAATGAAGGTAGATCTATTCCACCAAACCAACTGAGATTCAATAGCAGTTTCGCCAGATCACGAGAACACATTCTGATGTGATATGTTCAAGAGAATGCGCGGAAACCAAATATGACAAAAGGTCGAGTAATAAGATTAAAAAACTGTTGTTTTAAACGCTTGGGAGTTCAATTACAAAAAAAAAAAAGCCGCGTAATACGTAATTCTGAAGAAAATTATGACCTCGGTCGAAGTTGTGTACATTGTTCTTGTTTCTCAAGCTCTGTTCAGCCTTTCGCGTCTGAATTTTACTGAAACGTCACGAAGAGCATCAAGGAATTGAACATGTGAACTGTGTTGAGACAAACTCGAGAAAAAGGCTTTCTCAGTTTGTTTGTGGATGGTCGAGAAATCTATACACATAGTCATTGTTTATAGAGTGTTTATCCTCAACACCCATTCACCTCATCGGCGCGTAACACACCTTGGAATTGAGGGTTTTTTTAAATAGAGGTTTAATTCTTCCTCGCGACCCGGCCAATGAAGGCAATATCCCCGCTCTTCGCAACACAAAACTTTCCACCATAGCTCCAATAAGGGCCGCAGAAATATGCCTCAAGTTTACGGTGTCCGGAGATTGGTGTCAGTCCATAGCCCGGGGCTGTGGGTTCGCCAAGCCCATACTTAACCGAAACTGAACCCCCTGCGGGGCCTTCGCATAGAGAGAGATTTTACATATAGTCTTGCATAGTTTTTCTTTTTAATAGTTTCACACAATAGTTAATTAAATACATAATTTAATAGATTTACAAACAATACTTTCCAAAATTCTATAGTTCAATAATATAATGAACTTGTTTCTTTTTCTGTATGCTTTATTAAATACAAATTTGTTGGTATTCTGTCGATAATATACATGTAGCTAACTTTTTATCTTATGTAGGAACTTTTGCTGAAATTTTTGAATCCGCCTCTGCCTTAGGGCCCTTGATCGGAATTGATGGGATGGTCCCATTCTGGCTACCGGAGTAACGTAGTTTATTGCTCTCCACGTGGTCATATGCAGTTTGTAACTTCCGCTTTCTTGACAATAAATGTATTTATTTATAGTACGCAGGAGAGTCTGTGAATAAAATGCTACATAACCCGCTCCCAACGGCAAAAAGAAAATAATGCATTTATTTTGATTATTATTTTCTGGAGCCGTCTTCATCGACGCATCGCATAAGGCAGGAAGGGAGCACGCAATTGCTTGCGCGCCGGTGAACCATCGCAAACAAACCTATGAATCACAAGTCTTGTCTAAATAGCTGGAGCGAGACAGTCGACAGCTGGGGCCAAGCCCTCCTCCTGCTTCGTGCAGCGTTTCCATCCCATCTCTCTTTCGCCTCCTTCGTTCTCTTCCCCACCTCCTTCTACAACGCATCCCAACGCCCAGTCATAAACAGGAAATATATTTGTTGCTCAATTCTCAAACAGCGCGTCCGCCTTATTTCCAAGCAGCTAACGCCCCGAACGTCAAGTCGAGAAGCAGAGGGTGACACCCAGGCAGGTGACAATAATAATACAACAGCTTCTTAATTGGGGAAAATCAGTATGCCTATTTAATGTAAGAAAACGAACTAATGAAAGATGTGTAAAAAGACAAATTCACACGATACAACAATGTAATGATGACGACTCGAATGTCCAAAACCAAAACCTGGTTTTAAAAAATTAAGAGACATTTATGAAAACTTCAATTTAAGTTATTTAGTAATTATAATGTTTAAAATTGCAGTTTCATTTATTCTTTTACATTCTGGTGGAAAAAACCCGCACACTAGTATTTTTCTTTTTGGACAACTCCAAAATTCAAATCCTGGATCCGCCTCTTCCGCGCCTTCATTCTTGCAAACAAAAATCCAATCACGTCCATAACTACAGACATTCCATAAACGAAGAAGTTAGTACCAGCTTCAATAAAGGTACAAACAAAATGTTGGGTTTGCGCCCAGATGGCTCATTGAAAGCTGCAGGAATTCCACAAAAACGAAACTTAATCTTGAGATAACAACATTTATGATCGTATGAATGTTGCAGAATTGCAGATGGCTACAAGACGAATAATATACGTAAAAGTCATCAACAAAGCTTTTATGAAACAAATAAATACCATTATTTAAATGCGGCAGCCACATGTGAAGTATTGGAATTCATCCAATAGAAACTGCAGAAAGTTTTGCTATGTGAAACAGACAACTTGGTATATAGAAAAAGAGTTGTTCATAAACAAAACAAGTTTTGCAAACGAAAAGAAAGAAATATTTTCCACTTCCATCGTCGCATCGTAAGAACACTTGTAATTGTAATATGATGACGTCACTTACAGAAGTAAAACACAAAGGCGCCTCTGAAATATTCTTCTTCCAGACAGCGTTCCACGAATTTCGCACTTTCTCGCAGCTTTGATCTACACACAAACCATAAAATGCATTGCCTAGCGCGCTCATACGGCCTGGGGCCAGAAACAACCAAAATAAACATTTCATTATACGACATAAAACATCATTTATAGACATGATGAGGGATCGAAAAAGAGGGGGACAGAAGGAAGAGGAGGAGAGGAACCGGAGCGCATTCGAGTGGGAGTATTGCCCTCTCCCCCTCCACACCGACACGAAACAATGGTCGCAGACGCCATTAAAGATGGCGGAATCGTAACAAATGCTTCCTGTGAAAAATGAGGAAGAAATACGATCGTCCGAGGCGGCGGGTGGGTGGGTTGACGTTGACAAATGAAGTGTATTTATAATAAACCCGCGCCTACGCTATTGTCTACAGATAAAATGTCTTAATGACGCGGCGTCGAGGAGTAAGCGAGATCAGGGGAAGAGCAAAGCGGCGATCAAAGGCAAACCCTTTCGGACGGTTGAGAGAGGAATGCCCCCCGACGCGAAAACGAGCGGATTCCACTCTCGCGACTGAGAAGCTGCGCTCTCGGGTTCATCAAAGGGAAGGGAGGTGCAGTCATCGCCAAGTGCACGATGAAAGCGATACGCAGTGCATCCTCTCTATAGAACTGTCCTCCATCTACAGGATAATCTCGAATTCAAGATTTAAAAAATATTAAGGGATGGTACACGGTACTGAACAACTATTATTTGCATAGGAATGTACGGGCGCAAGTGACGCGGTGAGGAGCTAACACAGGAAATACAAAAACATCTCGTTGCTCGAAAATCCTCTCAGTAGCTGATGCACATGTAGGTGAAATACCTGGCATCCTTGAATATGTACGAAGCCACCGACGCTGTCAAGCATGTACCGCAATTTTGAACACATTGCACTTGCCAGAAAACACTTTTAATTTGCTTTTATCTCTTAATTCCTCTGTCTGCTCCTCACAGCGTCACTTGCGCCCATACATTCCTATGCAATAAATCATTATTATTATGTCCTACACCAACCCTTCAAGTTTAAACCTTTAATTCGGGATCACACTGCATCTCGTTCTTTCGCTCTGGGCATTTTCAGCCTAATATTTTTTTAATATTTCAAACGCAACGTCAGAAATTTTCTAAAAGCGGCTTTTTTTAAACAGCATTACGTCCCAAGTAACTAATATACATGGACGGATAATGAGGTAATTGGCACAATACTTAAATGAAAATTCTCAACTAAATTTTCATAGAGCAATATATATATTGGATGTAAATGTTTCTACAAATCCAGGAGAAGGTGCAACCATTCCTTTCTAATGTTTTTTTAGTATCAATAATCCCATCTTTTCAAAGGTTAAAGAAGTAAAATGTTTTATAACCAAAACCTGAAGAAAGAAAGAAAGAAAATCGATGAAAATAGCTCATTTTTTGAGCGACACATGAATCGTTGCACATGCTCCTACCTAATAAGTTTTTTAAAAAAATTCAACCGTAGGTCATTCGTACGCTTCAAAAAAAAAAAAAAATTAAAATAAATGTACATTTCTGAAAGGACCATGGGAAAACTTCAGTCCAACAATAATATGTATATACGTAGTGTAAAGTGTGAACACAATATTTATTTGTAATAAAATTTCCAATATATTTTATTGCCACATTGGTAAAAACATACATACGAAAGATTCTTAGGACGGAGTATAATTTAATCTCCTTTAGGCTGAAGGTGGGTGACTCGATGTCCCATTTCTCTGACGGTTCCAATATTTTTCTAAAACATTTGGAAGAACAAACCGTTAATGATTCTGCTAAAAAAATCAACGTGGAAGCATCTTTGATGACGGGAACAATCAACGAGCAAAGGAAAACAAAACAGGCATATTGCAAACCAATCAACCCGAAAGGTCAAGAAAGAGAATAGTAATGAAATGGTAATAAAGCCTAGAGTACTGCAGATATACCCTATACGTGCAACGTAATTCATCTTATCATATTCCAATGTGTCTTCAAAATCATACTTTTACTATAACATTTAGAAAGTTAAAAACACATTCAAAGCTATTATTCTTATGCAATAAATAGTGCAAGACTTACAACCTTTTATAGACGAACAGAAAATATTTTGTGTTAAAAGATCAAAAGCGTTGCATTATTTATTTCATTAATTATTAAATGGCCGTGAATTGTAGAAGATCTAATATTCTTATACTTGTATTTCACATCTTCTTCCATTCATAGGTTTGTGATATAACACAAATTTCTTCAAAGATCCCAGAAAATTAATCAAAAAAGGAAATATTGACCTGGACTGTGGCATTTTAATAAGGCCACTATGCGCTACCAACTTCATACGTTTATTTTTATTATTATTATTTGCGTGGGAGGCATTAGGGCTCGTCAACGGCTAGGTCATTAGAGCCCTTGCAGGTGGGAAAAAATGCAGTTTCGCACCATAGCGAAGAACCGTAATTTTTTTTTTGTGTGGGGCTTTAGGGCTCGTCAACATCAAAGGTCATTAGAGCCCTTAAAACTTGTACAGGTAGGGAAAATGCAGTTATGCACTAGGGAGAGCCAACATGACTCTCCCCGCGTGTGGGACTCGCCGAATGACTCAGCCATACCCACTAAAAACCCTCCTGAACTACAACTCAAAACTGAAATCACAACATATCTCACTTTACTAAAAACATTAAAAAAAAGAGGAAAGAGGAAAATGAAAGATACCCCGATAGCCCTTATAGCGTCGGGATCGAAAAGAACAAGAGATGACCAAGGAAGGTCAGAAAAGAGAAAGGAAGGAGCATGACACAAGTAAGTGGAAGTAGAAGAACCGTAAAGACTCTTCCCCGTGTGTGGGACACGCCGAATATCTCGTTCAACCAACTAAAAAAAACTCTCCGGAATTCAACAAAAATCTAAATACAAAGATGAAAGAAGACAGTTGCCGAACATATTATATAATAACAAGGTAAAACAAAATTACATCTCTCAAATTACAGAAAGGAAGGATGAAAGGAAAGAAGACGGAAGAGGAAAGAAGAAGAATGCAAATTTAAATCCTACCGAGAACATGTGAGAGGAATCCCGATCCACTAATAACATTCAATAGTTTATTAACATCAACCGTTTCATTTCCTACAATTGTTGGTAAATCTGCGGCCAGACCAATTTGTCTCCGTATTCTCGTGTATCTTCTGCAATCAGTTAGTAGGTGACGCACTGTCAGAGAAGAGCTACACTCCTCACAAACGGGTTCATCATTAAGTAATAAGAGATACCTATGAGTAAGAGGAGAATGTCCTATGAGCAGAGGAGTCGGCAAGACTTCATCGCGCCTGGTTGACCTACAGCAACTGCTCCATGACTTAACAGAGAATTTGATAAGTCGGAGCTTATTCCCTTCAACAGCAAACCGATCATTGTTCCCTTCACTCAGAATCCTTGTCTTCGGGGAATTTCAGAGATCCCTTTTTGGAATCGTAAAGAAATCCACGCGATTCTTGAGGCATGTCACCTTCGCGGAACCGTCTGCATACTCATTTCCTGTGTTTCCCACGTGTCCGGGAATCCAGCAAAAAATTATATTCTTTCCATCACTTTGGAGCGAGAAAAGCACATCCTGGATGTTCTGGATCAACTTATCAGCAGAATACATAGTCTCAATTCCTTAAAGGGCACTTAGAGAGTCAGAAAGAATCAGGAAATTTGATCCGCCGCAGCACTTTGTTGATCGCAGTGCTCTCAATATGGAGCAGGACTCAGCAGTGTAAACGATGCACAGGTCTCACGGGGAAACAGCCTCTGATCAAAGATTAGACCCAAGGATAGAATTTTACAACGTTGTTCCCCCGGGAGATGTGTGGTTCTGCCAGCAGGCTGTCTCCCCCTGAAAAGAACACAGCGTGTTTTCTAAGCAGAGAAACGAAAGCCAGTCGTCTTCGATCCGTGGTATAATCTACTGATCGCCTGTGACACTCTGAGATGAACAAAAGAAAGCAAAGTCGTCGACAAAAAGAGAGTGTAGGGGAGGATTCTTTACAGCAGATGTTATACTGTTTATGGTCACAGCAAATAAGGTCACACTCAGGACTGAGCCCTGAGGAACACCGTTCTCTTGAAGAAGCAGATCCGAGGTGTCTCTTCCAATTCTGAAGCGCAAGGAACATTGATCCCAAAAGGACTGCAACATGAGAAGATGTCTTCTAAATCCCCAGGCATATTGTTTTAAAATGCCATGACGCCAACTAGTACCATAAGCCTTCCCGAAGTCAAAGAATATTTCAACGACATGTTGTCTTCGGACGAATGCACCTTGAATTGCTGATTCCAGGAGAAGTAAGTTGACCAGGGTGGAATGGAACTTCCTGATACCACACTGAGATCGACTCAGCAAGTTATGCTTTTCCAGATACCAGACGAGACGTCGGTTGATAATTCTCTCCAGAGTTTTACCGACGCAACTCGTCAAGGCAATGCTTCGATAACTACTGATGTTCGTTTTGTACTTTCCTGGTTTCAATAAATCGTTTCTTCAGTCCTGGAATTAGGGAAAACTCCTTCGGACCATGAAAGATTAAAGATATCCAGATGGTATTATTCGATTCGAGACTTGAGTTGTCTGAGCGTTTCATAAGGACTGGAATCAGAGTCAGGAGCAGTGTCGTAAGCTGTCACTAGAGCTGACTCAAGTTCACACATTAGGAGGGGAGTGTTATAAGGTTCACAGTTTGAGGAACGAAAGCTAAATGAGGTTATCTCTGTTGTTTCCTTCCCCCCCACCCGCGAAATCAGGATCGCCGTTTACTGTAGATGTTATGTCAGCAAAGTTTTCGGCCATCGTCGTTGCCTTTTCTCTCTTGTTGGTGCGAACCTGACTCTGATAATTGAGTCCAGATTGGGACTCGAGAATACCTTCCCGATATCTTTCAGATTGACTCCCATACTTTAGTGGACGATGCTGTTCTCTTTATGGTACTTAGAAACTCTTTCCAGGAGGTGGATCTGGATTCATTGATGGTTCTGCGCGCTTTTGCTCTGGCAATCCGATATGCGGCGAAATTCCAGGAGACGGACTTTCCTTAAATTTCCACAAGGCCCATCGCCTCGCCCGAATGGCGGATCGATATGCGTCGTTCAACCAGGGGACATGAGGTCTTCGCGGAAACAGATGTTTTCGGAATGGATTTCTCAGCTGCGTGATGAATCACCTGGGTCAGATGGTCGACCCTCTCTTGAACACTTCCTCTTCCCCTGATGACAGCCAGAGTACGGTACACTGTCCAGTTAGCCTTTCTCAGAATCCATAGCATCCGTGGCTTGCATTCAGGAACAGACGGACTTACCTCCAAGGACTACCGGATAGGATGATGGTCGCAAAAGCATGCAGATCATCTTCTACCTTCAATTGGAAGATATCTGCAACTTCAGGAGAGCAAACTGACAGGTCTATGGCAGTCCATGACACCGTGGCAAACGCAATGTGAGTCATCTACCTGATGTTCATTAAACATAAATCTTCACGCATAAAGACACAGTTCAGCAGTCGGTCCCTGGGGCAATCGCTCGACGAATCCCACAGTACACTGTCGGTGTTGAAATCTCCAAGGACGAGGAATGGTCGAGGGGGCTGATGAATTAAATCCCTGATGGATGTCTACGAGAAATCTTGTGTCGCAGGAAGATATATTGAACACATGGTCATAGTAGGTATGCTGCGATACTATAGTCTGGATTAGAGTTTGTAGGAGAACAGGTGAGCAGAGGAGTGTGTTTCTAGCAAACACGACAACTCCACCTCTAGCTCGATCTTCCTTCGGTGACGTCATATCTGAAGCTAATGTATCCGCGCAGAGAGGGAGAGTGTTCTGGTAATAGTGGGTCTCTTGCAGGCATTTACAGATCGGTTTGCGACGCGCTAAGAGCTGTAACTCTTTACGTTGAGATCTATAGCCATTAAGGTTCCACTAAAGTATGGAAGCAATTACTTTTTGGAACCTCGTGGGTCAGGCTCTTGAATGTGCATTTCCGCGTCACCGTCGCAAAATGCAGAATCCGACTCGGAGGAAGGAAGACGTTCTTTGTACGTCTCTGCGACGTTTTGGACGATGTCTTCAAAAAATAAACATGGTTCAGGGGTTTAGCTTTGGAACCCTGCTTTGTCTTTGGTGTGACGGTGGTAGGTTTCGCACTACTGGACGTTTTCTGTGAAATAGATGGACAGAGGATGAAGTTATCAGCTTAATGGAGTTATCGGTTTAACGGGAACGGCTGGAACATCTTTCTTTCCGCGTTTGCACTGGCACGTGCACGACAATGTCGTAGACACTTCAGTGAAATCGGCTTGAACGGAAACGTTCTTTATGAACTACAGAAGTGTTTGCTACGGTGGAGTAACTCGTAGAAAATACGAGGTGGTGTAAAGCCCTGTACTTCTTCCGTCATTCACCGTACGGGATCTTCTCCGTTGTCTTGATCTCCTGCACTCTCTTTTCTTCTAGAAAGGCGACACACTTCTCGCTCCACACAGGGTGGCAGACTGTGCAATTAATGCACTTAGCAAGCCCCGGGCATGAAACACCGGGTGCGTTTGCCTCCTTCCCACACTTCCCGCATGTATCACGACCCTTACAGGATGTGGTGGTATGGCCAAACCTCTGGCACTTGAAACATCGCAGAGGATTTGGAACGAAGGGTCGCACCTGCATGTTATGATCCAGCTTTAAGATCTTTGTGTAGTTTCGGACAGTCAAAGGTCACATTGAAGGAACTGGTTTTCTGCAGAACACCATTAACGTTCGTCATGATTTGATGGACCTCAACTACATGATCAGCGTCCCATTCTCCAACAACTTCTTCTGTTGCCATATCTATTATGTCCCTGCAGGACACTGCTTCTTTGCTGCGATTAAGTGCAGCAACTTCATAGTGTAAGAAGCATGGCATGGATGGCGAGAGAGGTAAAAATAAACAGAAACGTAAAAATAATTAACACAAAGAATAACGTTATTGCAATTACAATAAATGACATTCTTGAAGATGCTCACAAAAATTTAAAAACATAACGAAAAAAAAGTTTTAGTCAAAAACTTATCATTCGGGTCACCCACATTCCTGTAATGAAAATTACATTAAATTGAGCCCATGTTCATACAGAAAGACTTTCTGATTCCGATCATATTGTCTCGTGTATCCAACACAAGGGGAGAATTCCTGTCACGAAACATTTCGATAGAGAAATTTCGATGCAAATATTCGTTTAAGAGTATCTAAAACAGATAAAGTGGGTTTCAGAATTCTCTACATTTATACCCACCAATTGCGACCAATCGGATGAGCCAATTTCATTGGCATTTCATACTTAGACCAGGGACATACTTCTTGGAAATGAACGTGCTCTTTAACATTGTTATCACATCAGTCGAAATGGTTTTTCAAATGACGACCTAACAATTTTTTTTTTTATTTTCTCAAAATTACCTCCGATCTTTTCAACTCGTAAGCAGAAAACTTAATAAAAACGTTTAAGCGAAAATTTTGGTATAGAATAATTTTGGTTTAGAGACTTGTTATAGAAGCAGAAAATAATTTATCTCCGGTTTAATACCACATTAAAGTTCCAGAAAGCATATTCATGAATGTTAATACATAAACTATAGTTTTTGAGTACTTTCTCAACAGAGGAATCCGGAGCAAAAAAATTATGAGAAAAAAAAATGAAAATCGGGAAAAAATTGAAATTATGACGGTAACGTACACACTGCGCAACAACTAGACGATTCTTGACGTTAATAGGAATAAAAACTAATTAAGACGCCACATTGGTCGAAGGGACATTCGCGGCGATACGTGATTCAAGAGGGAAGGAAGACGAAATGCACGAAGGAACAAAGCGAACTTTTTTTAAATTTCAATAGTCGTAGGGTAGAATCATTCCAGCAAAAGCCTGTAGTGTATTTGAGCGGACTAATTGAATATAGCAGCGGGCGCGCAGACGGCATCCAATGCTAGAACTCAACACAATCAGCATGGCTCTAGCATCGCGTACAAAAGGAATGCACCACTCCGCACATGCTCTCACTGTTCGTCAGGCATAAAAAAACAGGGGCAGTTGTCCCCCACCCGCCTCCCTTAATTACCGGCAGGTCAGCTCACACCCCCGCGGCGCCGCCATCGCTCCCAGAGATTTCGGGCAATAAACGAAAACACATGTTTTACATTTTCTATTCATGGAAAAACGTCACAGTAATTGTTTAACTTGCAACATTGAAATGTGCCCCCAAAATTAAAAGTCAAGTGTCCCCAGGCAACGGAAGCTCGTATAATAAATAATTTCGTAGTGCATTTTCCAGCCCCTCCTCCGGTCACCATAATGAATTATAATTATTGAACATTGTGTACCAAAATATCGGCAATTTATTTATTTTATTTATGTTTTATTCATTTAGCGAGTGCTCCGGAAAAAGTAAACATATTATAAACACAGCGGCGGTCGGTGCAGCGCCACGAAGCCAGGGCGCGAGGGGTCAGCGCATGGGATGCATCGAAAGCTAACCTTTCACTAGAGAACTAACAAAACATCAGCACTTGGAGAAGTACAGGGGCCAAGAGTTCCTCCCGAAAATACAAGTTCGTTCACTTCCATTTATAGGACTGCGATGTTTCAAAGTACACACGCACTCCAGCGAGATTCGGAGCCACTTATCTTAATGGACAAGAAAAAATTTACAGTAGAAAGATGTACATCATAAATAAATGAAAATAAATAATTTGTTATTCGAATAATGGTACTTTATTAGTACAATAAATTAATGATGGAAATGCTTTATTGGTGCTGTTATAAAATGTCAAATTCTGGATCCACCCCTGCCTCAACTGGCAGACACGTCACGACAAAGTTACAAAACACATCTTATGGATATTTAGATTAGTTCAATTTTCTTGCTCGCACACCATAAGAAAAAAATTACATGAACTAATCAAAAAAATTCAGTTCATGGGCGGAAAATTGAGAAGAAATGTGATTCGTAGTGTAAACGTGATCATTTCTCAACGTGAGCAATTCCTCAATCTTCCTTACGATGTTTTTAATTTAAAGTGAGAAACTGCGAATGATATTCAATGTTACGTCGTACGTATCTTCTTTTTTTTAATGCATAATTCGCGTATTACTTAAATAAATAAATTTTCCTGAAGAGCCCTGAAATTCTTTACTTTTTAACATTCAATAAGAATAACAATGAAGGTCAATCAAAGCAACTTACATTTATTGGTTTGCAAATTCGAGCTAAAAACGAAATAAAGAAAAGGAGTAGAATTATTTACACCGCGAGAATTAAACTTGTACGTTTTACGAAGAAATGAAATAATGATTTTTTTCAACTCATTTTTACAAAATGAGTTGAAATTTCCAGGAATTTACGGTTCACCGACATCGTCTTTAGAGCCCTAGAATTTTTGAAGAGGTAGGGAAAATACTGTTATGCACTAGGGAGAACCAACGTAACTCTCCCGTGTGTGGGACTCAGCGAATGACTCGAGCACACCCACTAAAAACCATCCCGAAATACCATATATCGAAACATATCGAAACATATCGATAGGAAAAGACAGAAAAGGAATAAAATAAGAATAATAACCACGAATAAAAACTAACCACAATTTCCAATAGCCACAAATACAGGTTTATAATTTCATCTTAGATTACATAAATACAAATGTAGTATGATATCAAATAAAAGTAGAATAAATGCGGTTCTTTGGGTTAGTTACACCATGGTCTGGTTGAGGAAGAAGACACCCCAAGGCAGCTTATTACTTTAGAAGAAAACTCTTTGGCACTCGTCCTAACTTCTAGAGCTATAGAAATCCGAGTAAAGTTGAAACGAAACGAATTCTTGATTTTAAAACAGATTTCGTAGATGATATCCACAAAAATCAAAACAATCCTCGCAAAAACAAATCTTCGCGAGCGTACAAACTTTTTCGAAGGATCCTATGACGACCGACGCCTAGTACCCATACCGCGTAAGACGTTTTTACACCCATCTTTCAAAAATTACCCGCACACGATAACGATAACTTTAAATTTAATCCTCTGAAAGAGTAGAGGATCGATACCTGTCACTTACTTAGAATTGGAAGCTAGAAAACTCGTGATCGAAACTAGAAAGGGAATAACATGTTAAATACGTACAAATTCGCTCGAACCATCACCTAACACATCTTCTTGAACGCTTTTCAGACTTACTACTTTTCCTATATATTAACCAGATCTATTTTCAATTTAGTGTACAATGAAACTAGAATGAAACAAATATATAAAGTTCGTTTCATCTCTGGTTCATTCCCGATCCGAGTTCTCCTCAGGAATGACATTGATGGGATGGTCCCTATTTCACATCCGGAGAGAAAAGAAGCGGTCAATATTTATCAGATCAGTTAAAATCGTCACTTCGTCATAACTTTGCTCCAAATCTTGTTAAAAGACTTACATCCATTTCTCTCAGTGGAGGCAGTTTCGTCAACTGTCATCTCCTTCACAAATTTATGAACACACTGTAACTCTATTTCCTGCACACATCAAATCGTAATACCAACTAGTTTATAATTTCTGAATAGTTTTAACATTTAAGTTTCCAACACGTGAATTACTCACGGAAACCACGTTGTACGCATGAAGTTCGGACTTCATCCAAGAAATAGGAATACACAGTTGTCTGGAAATCTCCTTTATAAATAAAGTCTAAATATATCACTCGAGTTAAATCGGAGCAAAAGCGTGAAGAGCGATACAGTTCACAAGGCGATTGTCTCACAAGTAAACAGCCGCACGTAAGAAAATAATAATAATTTCATCTTGTACATAGGAGTTACTTATTTTTTGTTATAACCCATTAAACTTCCAAAGGGAGAATGTTCTCGTTTCGGGATATACGAATAGTGAATTGCGCATTCATTACTGGGAAACATTCAGCGAAAGGGCTCGTGTCATTTGCTATTTATGATTTGGAGGACAAGAAGAAACACAAAATACATTTTTCTCCTTCCTTCATGATCGTCTTGGTCGGAGGTTTTCAAAGATTTCGCGCTCCATCGCGCAAGAGGTTTCCAATGAATGAAAGAAATTGTAGCTTTTCACTTCAACGAGCTGTTCACTTAGCTGGGACAATTGAAAGCAAACCTTCCTTCCTTCCTTCCTCATATTCACTTCAACTACTCCTCGTAGTAGCAATGACTCACTATTTCCAAAAACTGCTACTAACACCTCCACGTCGGCCACGTTGTTGGTAAACCCAACTAACCTGCTCATCTTCTACCTCCTTTCTTCTCTGTATGAAGTTCTTGACGATGTTATATTATCATTTTTATTACAATCCATCGTCTTTTCCTGTTCATATCTTCCTAATAACAGGTGTACTTCCTTCGCAACGTTTCGGACGTCCGTCTCAAGCCGTCCGGCAGCACCGGTATTCGATCCGGTGTACTTTGGTTCTTAAGGCGAGGACGTTACCTGCGACCCGGAGGCAGAGACGACAGGTTTATCCACTTGTACAGTGCTGCTCTAGTATTAGTAGCCGTTATTTTCGGCATCCATAGGGGATGTATGTCGATTGAAGGCTGACTTATGGGTTCATTAGCCATCTCCTATCGTCCTACGTAGATAAGCTCCAATAGCACGCTACATTTCCCACTTTATAAATACTACAGTACCTACTCCTATGCAGAAGAGCAGCAATAAGGTAAAGCGAGGACGAAGAAGGCCAATATTAGACGGTCTTCCTAATCAATCCTAATAACATGAACGAACTTTTCCGTGCCGGTCCCACGAAGTGGAACACAAGGAGAATTGGCGCGTTTTCAACCCATTGGCACCGCTGACCTCTACGCTAAAAGGGAGAAGGGCTGTGATGTGAGGGTTGGTGGTGGTGGGGGGGGAGAGCAGCGGTGCGAAACCTTGGAGCTCTCACGGTTTGCACGGGAATATTCATTACGAAAAGGACAATTTCCACACGTATTTCACGGTAATGGAACGAGGCTGAAATTATTTTTTTTATTGGTTGCTCCGTCGACTGCAGCGCGAGCGACTGTGTGAGAGTGTGGAGGAGGAGGAGGAGGAGGAGGATGAGAGGGATGAGAGGGATGCGTTTTTCCCTTCTGCGCTGTGGAGCGCCGCCCATGCGTGTGCGTATGTGGACGAGGGGAACGGAACGGCGTGCGCGCGGCGTGTCGAGATGTGACGTCACGGAAGAAGTGACACTTCATATTATATAAATATATTTTGCAGCATAGAACAACAAAGGGCTCGCCTTCAATAGTCTACACAAACTGTCACTCCGAATAAAAAGGGCGATCAATTCGGACGGGAATAGAATCGGTAATATATACATCGGACAATGTGTATAATGGCAGAACAAAAACAGTCTGACATCAATAATATTACAATTTTATTGATGAATGTATTTGTTTTTCTCTGAAAATACACGCACGGACGAAATAAAACATATTGTATTGTCGTGGAGATAAAATGAGAGATGTTTAGTTCAAGAACCCAGCAATATTTACAATAGTCTCTTCAAATAAAAAACAAAAAAATTAAAAAAAGTACTCGTCTCACAAAACATTTCTTGGAAGAGACAAAATAAAAGCGATGCGCCTGATGGTTACGGCTTTTTCCTTTTCCAACTCGCAGGAGAAGCGTCTCTCTCAAAAGACTATTTCACAATTTCGGCCGAACGCGACCACAAGTTCCGCAACATAAAAGCTTGCAAACTTCCGGATATGAATTGAAAGTTTTGCCAAATTATACAAATAAATTTCCGCGAATTGGTCGGTGCACATCAGAATTATTTATATTTTGACGTACAGTTCTCAAGAGCACAAAACACACGAGAGAAAAAAAACACAACAACATCCCCACGTATCGTATAAATTTGAATCGTACTCGGCTAAAGACATTTCTTTTCCAATGATAGCACTTCTCAAAATAAAAATAAAAAATTCGTCACAAAATGTAAAAAATTATCAAGGGTTGTATGAAAATGGGTTTCCTCACTACAAAGTCACCAGCGTTACCCTCATGAATTCTCCCTCGGTATCCGTTTCCAAAAGTATCGTTCGATTTATATGGGAAACGGAGTAATATATGTTTCGTAGTATCAGAAGAGAAATGGTTTTTCATCACGAACTTCACTTTCTGAGAAAATAAAATCAGTTCTAACAAATAAAAGTGAATTACACACCAAAGTGCCATAAAATGACTGTTAATATCAATGACTGTTAATATCAATGCAACATATTACTGCTAACCCTGTTCAAGAAATTCCCGAGTCAAATGAACTATTATCTCCTAAAAAGAGAAACTGTTCTAAAAAAAAGTATCCTATGTCAAAATGTTCATTGTTACTTCAAAATACAGGTTCCCTCGTTCTTTTGTAAAACAATAGCGTTCAGGCCGCCTATACAATGAAGACAGAGCACTTTGAATATATAATCAAAATAATAAAGTGGTACACTGCAACTGTGCAAGGAGGAGCACGGGATATTTCCCATAAAACAACCCATGTGATATTAGGAAAACATCGAATAAGTATAAATAATATATTTTCTCTCTGCAGAAACCAAACACTAACATGTGAAGTGAACTTGGTGAACTACTTTCAAAGAAGTCACCAACGACGATAAGTTTTGAGCTTTGTCTTGAGAAGGTAAAAATTCGTATATAGACACAAAATATGCGCTTCTCTTTGATAACGTAAATGAAATCATTATTTTTTTAACAAAAGCCAGAAATTTCTTATTTTCATAATTACAACTCTAGTTGTCTCCAAAAGTCGGAAATGAAACAAATCGTAGCGTATTAATTAAAAACAAATGCAGCGCATCATCCACAGTGCAAACTACTTCGAAGTCTGAAACTGGGCTTCTAGTGGGTATGGCTGAGTCATTCGGCAAGTCCCACACGGGGTTGGCCCACAGTCATGTTGGCTCTCCTTACTGTGTAACTGCATTTTCCCTACCTGTACAGAATTTTAGGGCTCTAACGACCTGTGATGTCGGCGAGTTGTAAACCCCCTTCTCCAGAAAAAAAAATCGACTGGGGTTCGTGTGTCACGAGGGTCAAAGAAGCGGAGACCAGATGCCGGTCACAACGCGACCCTCGAACTAAAGCCTCGAACTAAAGACACCAATATTTGTATTGAAATTGTACTGTGGATAGATAAAAAGAAATCGTTCTGAAGGAAATAATTTTCCAAAGCATAAGTTGTTCGTTTTTATTAACTTTTCGTTACTATCGCGAGAGACTGAAAGGCAGGTGATACGGTCTCGAAGATTAGAATCAGGATACAAGAACGTTCCGAAATTGCACCACACTCCCAGAATACACGAGCAAGCGAGTTCCTAGTGAACGCAGCTTATCTGCAGCTCCGACTGGAAGACGACGACGCTGCCTTTTCAAGCCTCGTGACCTCGTGACGTGTGACTCCCCCCTCTTCATCCACGCTTCCATCCCATTCGCAATCCACCTTACATTAATTGGCTAGAGCACGGCGACAATTCAAACCCGCAACGGACAAATTACAATTTTTAATGCATAGGTGTTAGGTGGCGGGGGCAGTCCGAGCCGGAGGCGGATCGCGACTGGGGGCGGCGGGGGTGGACGGGCGGGCGCACGGAGAGAGCAACGCGGGCGCGATATGTGTACAAATTGCGTGTCATTTTTCCTCTCTCGCCTCGTTGGGAGTGTACAATTTATCAATGAAAAAATATTGACATCTAAATATTGGCAGAGCGACGGCGAGCCCTGAGGGGGTGGGAGTGCCCTGAGGGAGTCTGGCCCTTCACCCGCCGGCTGGCTGGCTGGCACTCGCCCCTTGAGCCCAACATCCAGCTTGGCCTACACACACGGACACATGACTTTTTTTTCCAAGATAAGATAAACACGGAACATATTTTATCTCCCCTCAAATTACCCACATCCTATCCGTTGGGTAAAAAAAATATGAATGTCACCTTTTAAATTCATACGGTTGGACAAATGGCGGCCGAAATGTCTATATGAATAAAAGATGCTATTACATCACGTCGATAAAGGAAGACATACAGTTTGTAACATCGAAATACAAAAAGTACTCCATGAATTAATCTAAAATTTTGAGAAACTCACGTAAAACCAAGTGCAACAATATTAATTGACCACAAGTGTGGCAAAAAAATGGATGCTTTATAATAGATGTGATGTGAACAAAATACCCAAGTCACATATTTCTTCCGTGTACCCTACATTGGGTCAGGTGAAAATAGCGACGAGCCGTAAATCGAACCCGGAACTCTCGCATTGATCGCGCGGGTGCTAACCACTATACCACCTTCACGCATATCTTCTCTACGCGTAGGCACGCGGAAGAAATATACACAAAATCAACCTGAACACTTAAGAGACGTGAGAAACCTGTAACTAAGTACACACATTATTGTTCACTTATCTCCCGTATGGTTTAGATGTGTTTAGGTCTCTGGGTGGAAACGGTGTGCAGTTGTGGAAAAGGAGAACGGGTGGTTGAGTGGTTGACGATCGAAGCAGGAGGAGTCCCGGGTTCGATTACCGGTTCGACGACATTTTCACCCGACCGAAAGTTCTCACATGAAATTTCTTTGTTGTATCGACATTATTCTTTTATTCAGAATATGATTTCTTGAGTTTCGGAGATACATCACGAATCAGATCGCCTACGTTTCTACGTACGTTCACACATCAATGTAGTATAATTTCGACGTAACAATTAGCACAAGAAACGAAAAACGTTATTTAATAATCCATTATAATATTTTCCAAGCAAACAATATGAAACAAAATTATACTCGGAAAAACGTTTACATCAAATTAGACATATATACATACATTTAAATCATTTGCATGTTCTTTCAAGTCTTCATATTTTTTATGTCTCCACACAGTAGTGACGAAATTTTACTGCACTATTTGAGTTTGTCTGCGAAAACAAGACGAAGGGACGTAATATTCTTGCAATGTGATACCGCCTTTCGCAAAAATAATAATAATAATATTCTGAAGGAATCAGTGCCCCATGATCATGAGACAGTTATGTTCACAATAGCATATCAACAGAACATTCGCGTCAATCACTGACTTTTCATTTTGTCCCCTTGTAAACCCCCTCAAAGCAGCTTTCAGCAAAAGTCAAATCTTTCTCAAATAAACAAAAACAAACACACTCCTTCCCATATTCGGTCTCACTTCAAGAACCCTGTTGGTGAAGCCCTTCTAATTCTGTAGATTTTGCTGGACACGTTCAACGATATTTCTTCTCCTCTCCATACTTCTACGAAAAGTTTACAATGAATCAAATTTATATTTGGTCGCATGCGTCCACTTATAACAAGAATCAGAGAGAGAAATTTCCTTAAGAATTTGAAACAATAAGAAAAGCTTTTACGGGAGTTCACTGACTTTCACTTCGAGGATAAAAATAAATCACCTCCATCGTCGTGTTTATATAGAGCCTGCGCCACCCGGGGTGAATCACTGCGGGGGCATGCGCACAAGCCTCCTCAGCCTTTATTCTTCTACTTAGCACTCACAAACTGTACAAAGTGATGCATTCAGTTCCACGACAAGTGTTTATAGAAACGAAAAATAGAATAATTGATCGACAACCGTATTACAATGTGGGAGGCACATCATAAAACTGCACGTTACTACGTACATAATAATTGTAACAAATTAAATGGTTGCAGAACACAGTGTGTATATATACTTGCCAATGAAAGCAGAGAAACGTCGCCCAGCAATGACCACAGAGGGGAAAAGAAACGCTCTTACTTCCATTCTCCCCTCCCGCCGCTTCACATCCTAATCGGCATCAAGCGTACTTCCCATAAAACGTAGTTTAGAAAATAACGTTTTGCGAGCGGAAGTTTCAAAGCCGGGAACTTTTTTATACTATTCAACACGAAATAACAGCCTGACACTGAATTGATGCATTTACGAAATGTTAAGTTGAAGTAATCGAAAATTCAAAACATAATTTGTGAACACAAGAAGTATGGGAGAGCAGGGAGACGTACTTCTTTGAATATTCACGCGTGTCGAGTATCATACTCTGTCCATCAATTAAAGGGAGAAAACAAAACTGATCATTTTTTAATATTCGTATGTTTTGAAGCCGATTCACAAAATGTGAAACACATTAAACCAATACGTTTCACTCGCTTCTTTCCGCAAAATCCTACGATGCGGATAATGATCGCGCATCAACTCGCATTCCACTTCTCGCATCCCAACAAAATCATGCTGAAACGATGTGAACGTTGATGAGCACGAAAAATAATGAATGTGCAGAAAAATGTTTTAAAAACAAATAGTCAAATGATTGATAATTGCATCGCAGAAAAATTGAATAAAAATTCAAACACCTTCTTAGAGATTCGAGAAAAGCTTGATTGTGCAGTAGCTCGTCCCTGGCCTCGAAGCACGGATCCTGCGCCACGGTCATCGACAGACTATTCATAGCAAACGGAAGCGAAGGGGGAGGAGGGGAATTGAAGGAGAACGGGAGGAAGTACACAACAGCAGGATGACCGAGCGGTCGATCTCGGGAAAGAGCCTTTTGATCTCGGAAAGCCGAGAAAGAGACGGGTAGAAAGGGGGGAGAGAGAGAGAAGGGGGTGGGGTGGGGTGTGGGATAAAGGAAATGTATATGCACCGTGCATACAGATACCCTCCCTCGCACGAAGTATTCTCAGACGATAACACCGCAAAACATCCGACTTTCAACTGTTCCCTGCAAGCGCATACTTGTCCGGAAACTGGTGTACCCCAAGGGTTCGAATCGGTGCTCGGCGAAGAGAGCGTGCGCATGCGCCGGAGTTGTCTTCCAATCCAAGAGTTGCCGGAGTCCAGCCACGAGAAGTTGGACGGGCACCGAGTCAGCACCTACCTGACTGGGACGAGAACTTCTGTTCGTGACGCGTTTCTGAAGTTCTCGCAGCCGCTGGAACAGACGCGACAGGAAGCAGAGGAGTAACGAGTTATCTAAACCAATTCCACACAAGTAGAAGAATCCCTTCGGAAATCAAAGGGAGCAAGGAACGTGCATTCTCTCATTGAAACTATCTCGAGTGTCTTGAATAAGAAACGACCATTGTGCAACAGCGTCTGATTAATGCAACAGGCACAATATATAAATTCCCTACAATTCATTAGATTAAAGAAAAAATCTTTTAAAAAATGTAGAAGTTTGATAAGATGAATAACCAACAATATAAATAATAAAATTAACGTCAGGAAATAAAATACATAACACATCCAAGGACGTAATTCACTCCACCGTCATTTACTTTCACCAAACCTAACCCAATTAGAAATCTTAAACTCCCCGTTAAATCAAGTATGTAACTTCTAAATCTAACTAAAATTCAGAGATAATGTAGTAAAATAGACGACGGAGAAAGATGTTCGTCATCCAAAATGAAACACAAGGTTCGAAATCCACTGAGATGGGTAACTTCGATCACGAGAAAATATTCATTTATCGGGAATGGCACCCTGAATCCCATTTTAGACAGGTCCAAGATGAACATATTTTCCTTAACCAGTAGACACATGAAAAAAAAAAAGATGTATTAAGGTTGAATTTTAAACCATCCACATAGTTAGTATAAGTTCTTCTATCGATTTTACGCTCAAAACAAAATCATACCACGGAAATTACACAACTAATAAAAATCTAATCTCTGGACTAAAGTACGTAAAAATGGAATCGAACGTTTTCGTCCACGGAAGTATAATCGACTGGTAGAAAACCATATTTTCCACGGTGTGTATATAAAAATCATAATCCGCTTCGAACACAAATCGGATATCGAGATTCCTCATATGATTTGTGGGGCTGGAACTACGAGCGACCACACGACACTCAAAATGACGAAATTAACATTTCAAAGGCAAATATCAGAGCTGCAAAATGAATCGATCTGTAAAAGTTAGCGGAACAATAAGGAACACGATAGTGGTGAAAGACAGCGCAAAATGGGGAATTAGAACAACTCGATTTACGCCAGGATGTCATCCTATTTGTACTTCCCAATTACGCAGGAAACTACAGTTTTAAACATTCGAGGAAAATATTCGGGATCTCTTCAGATCTGCACGAATACGATCCACAGGAAAGTCTACTTTCAAAGTTTGGCGACGATGTCCACCGTCGTGTAAGAAGAATTTTGTTCATCTGATAACTTACGAACAAATGAATGAAATCAAACCAAAGTAGAGAATTGACTTCGAATACATGGCAATTAAAGCCTATTTCTAGACAGCTCACTTCGATTCCATTGAAACTGTGCTCCAAAACTCAACATTTTCAAAACATCAACATAAACGTTTTTAGTGTGCAAGGAAACCTGCTTGCGAGACAGCTAAAAATGTTGAGGCGGAAAAATTCCACCTCGGAGACGCCTCGTTCAAAGAGGACAACCCTTTTTCAATACGCACATGTGTTTGTAATGTATGGGGAATGTATATGTTTTAACCGATTGAGCAGTTTAGTGTTCCATAATTTTAATGTTTGTATGTACAGAAGTTGTCGGAATTGAGAGAGAAGAACGTTTTACATTAAAGAGGACTGGAAAATAGAATTTTTTATACAAAAAAAAAGTTTACTGTCAATGAAAAATATACAAAATATCTACACTGTATTTTAACTCACAACTTTCGAGTACCTACTCGTGGAGGAGTATTTGCAACGTCAACAGCCAGGTGAAAATTGCGACGGACCGGGACTCGAACCCGCGACCTACTGCTCTGGCCGCAGATGTGCTAAATGCTTATGCATCCGACGCGTACGTACGCGAAAACCGGGTTTAAGAACCACTGAAGGGGGATGTGAACCAGGTTCACAGGATCGGGCCAGGTGGAAGTTGCGTACGGACTTGGGAGTCGAGGCGGGTGGTGCAATGGATAGCACACCTGCGCCCGGAGCAAGATACCCCGGGTTCGTGTCCCGGTGCGTCGCTATTCTCACCTGGATGCTGACGTTATCTACACTATGCTTTATGCGCATTGATATATTGCACATCGGTAACACGGCGAGGTTTGTGGGAGTATAGTGCACAGTTTCTTCTGTACACGCTGTCTTGAATGACTCACTCCTCAACGCAAAAAGAAAAGAAAAAAACGGTTCGAAAGTTCTTACTGTGCTGCATCTGCAATTTAAAGGCAAAGAAAGAGTGTTTCGTTTATTACGCTTTCTAAAAGATTTCTGGTGAAACATAATCGTATATTCGAAAATTAATCGAATTCTCGCAAATTAAGATATCACGGTCGTTGTCAATATTTTTTTAAATCTACAATGAACCATAGAGCAGGGTAAACCTTATCATTAATGCTGTAAGTAAAAAGGAATTAATTAATTCTAAGCGAATACATGCATATTTTGAACGATATAAGCAATTATATATTTGTTTCTGTTACGGATTTAGTTGAATGAGAAGTTACACGCGAAACAATGATAAATTTCAAGCCACGCGTAGTTTTACTTTGTCTCGCTTTTTTTCTCCCACCAGGTGAAAGTGGTGGGAGAAAACTTCTGTAGAACCCCCATAAAAATACACACTAAGTTCGCAAAAAAGGTTACAATAACCATGTCGATTTGATTCAATTTAAGAACTCAAAGAAACGATAAAAACTTTTCCGCAATAAAATAAAGATGTACAAACTAGTAAAAAAGCATTATAGCTCGAAGACTAACAAAATAATCGAATATCGGTGTAAAATTTACCACATTTCCTGTTAGCAAATCCATTATAGTATGGGTTCCGAACCTGGGGGTTATTTCCCCTGCGGGGGTAAAATTTCCCCGTTATTCTGCGGGGGTACAAATGCCGGTAATTTTTTGTATGTAGATAAAAGAATGATAGACTTTACCAACGCAGAGTACAAATTGGCGATATAACGATGATTTCACAACTGTTTGAAAATTCATGATTCACCATTTATCTGCAGTAATATACTCATAGTAGCAATATCTGTCGGACATGGACAACCGTCAGTCCAATTCTTGGATATTAAGACCATTTTCTACTGATGATATTATTAAAGACCAAGTCGTGTCAGTAAAGACAGAATTTCTCGGACTACGCGAGGAGAGCACTTTCAAATAGGAATTTAAAAATTGTGACCTCGGTACGCTTTTGTGAAAAGTAGGTGCTGAATATACTATTATACCTGATGGAGCTCTAGTAATGATAATACCTTTTGCTACCACTTATAGATGTGAGAGTTGTTTCTCAACTTTAGTAACTGTAGGTCAGAACCGTCTCAATGAGGAACGTGACTTGAGATGTGCGTCAAGTGAAACTAAACCCAACCAAAATACAAGTGAATGCAAAATTACTCCAGCCTTTAATTAAGGAAGTACATTGAAATTGTAATTAGGTAAATTTTTGTGCAATTTTATGATTAATAAAGATTTAGTTTGCATGTGTTGTTGTCTTCGATAACATTTTAAAGCGGGATAAAATCAGTTTCCCTGACAGGTAATAGAGGTAACAGGACTGAAAAGGTTAGGAACCGCTGCATTATAGAATATGAACGACACTTCATGTGCAGTCATACTTCATACGTGTGTGAATACTCTCGAAAGGCTCTCCTTCCACGGGGCTCACAATTTCTAAAACAAAATGCATCGAAAAAACAGTGGGAAGAACCACGAAGAAAACACAACGCTGCTGATTTCCACGGATTCATTGGGAGATATTCTCTACAATAAAAAAAGGGTAAAACGCGAATCTACAAAATAGATGCCGGTGAAGAATTAAATCCCTGGCTACTAAGACTACTGTTTTTTTATATTATTATTTTTACAATACCCAAAAATCGTAAAAATATGGGGAGGTTAGGTGATATATTTATCGCAATTCTGAACAGGTCTCGTCCCTTCTGGATGCTACTCCCCAGATGGAAATCAACTTCGACATGAAACATTCAAAATACAAAAAATCACCTATTTTTTTCCCTTAACACTCGAACGTTGAAGAATTTTTATTACTATGAAAAACGCTATTTGAAGGATTCAAATCACATAAAACACGAAAAGACCAATCTGTCACACACTAAACAATACATCACCTTGATCAAAAGCACCATCCACAAGTAAATACATAATAAAATTGCAATCCACGAAGAACGTTTTTTAATCACACAGCGAAGGCATTTTAATAGTAAACGTTAGAATGTAAAATACGTCAAACTTGTTTAGTTAATTTTTTTCAGATCAAACTTGCGAGGTTTCATTGTTTCTCAGAACACAAACTCTACAAACGAAAAACCAAAAATATTTTGTGAATTTCGTTAATTACACACTTTGATAGAATTTATGTTCGTGATAGGAAAAAAGTAATTTTTCTCCTTTTATTAACGTTGGTAGCGCTTCAGTCTGTTCGGTATCTCTATGGAAATGCACGGCGAAGAGCGTATGCTGGAAAAGTGTCTGGAAGTAAATATCGAAAGCTAGTTTGAACTGAAAAAAATAAATATTCACTCAATGTGTCACAATATAGAATTATTTCAACAAACATTTGAATTCCTTTTATGGTATAATTAAATAACAGCCATTGTCTCCACATCTAGAACTACTGGAATAATTATAAATAATTAACATGATCCAAAGAGCTCACTAAAGGGTTTCAACCAAATTTTACTCAAATTAATAACTAAGAATATATGAAAATCAGTAATTGCAGAGGAAAAATCCAGATAATCATTTGTCGTATACAATGTCCAGTTCAATAAGACAAAAAAAATCATTCCAATTCTTAGCAATCGCTTAAAAACCACAAAGACATTTGTTTCTTCTGGAATAACTAATTCTTTATGAAAAGTTTCTAAATATCGAAGTTTGCAGTTGGTGTGCATGATATAAAAACGCATTAATAGTGGATACGACCTTCTATCTTCTGTCGGGATATAATCACGATCTGTTTGATGCACATTTCAAATTGCAAGACGCAAAAAATTGCATCTACGTATCAGAAAGGCCAGGATGTGGGATTTGCGTTTGAGGTATCATGTGCGCGTTGACCGAAATCAAGTTGCCAACTTTTCAGGAAACTTAGAAATATTCACCAAAGTAGTTCTCAATAATTAATAATTCATTCCACTGATTTTTTTAGTATTGGATGAGAACAATTTTTTATTGTTATTTTAAAACTCGATAATTAATCTACATGTCGTTTGACAAGGATCGATTCGTCTTCAGTCACGTGATGCGGTTGCCATTTCCGTCAAAACAGTATTTTCCACAGATTTTGGTGAATAATTCTTGAAAATGCCACCTACGGTACGAAAATCTTTACGTCACTGCATCCGTCGTTCCTATTTCCTTTTTCCGTTCGCTATGTTTGTGCCACAGGACTTTTGCCAGAATACATAAAAAATAATAATAATAAGTCGGCGAAAGTTTCTCCATATCAGCCCATAGCGATTAAAAGGCAAATAATCGAACTTTTCTTGTGGGGCTTTACGGCTCATGTCAACATCAAAGGTCATTGGAGCCCTTAAATTTTGTACAGATAGGGAAAATGCAGTTACGCACTAGGGAGAGCCAACATGACTCTCCCCGCGTGTGGGACTCGTCGAATGACTCAGCCATTCCCACTAAAAACCCTCCTGAATTACAACTCAAAACTCAAATCCCAACATATCTCAAGACTTTACTTAAAAACTTTTTTTTTTTTAAGAAGAGGAAAATGAAAGATACCCTAGCCCTAATAGCGACGGGATCGAAAAGAACAAGAGGTGACCAAGGAAAGTCAGGAAAGAGAAAGGAAGGAGCCTTGCACAAGAAAGTGAAAGTAATGCCTGACTCAGCTCGGAACCCCGTGCTCGTCAAACACGTACTTACTAGATGTAAGTCCCCTGGGGGGAATTGAAAATTCATCGCCTCTGGATAGAAAAGGGTTTGAACTATCATTGAAAACTTTTTTTTGAGGGGGGAGGGGGTGCTTAAGCACATAAAACCCGAAGCGTCAAATACAAAAGAATCGCTCCAAGACGACGGACGGAGAGAGCGCGAGTCATTCCATTATTCTTAACTCCGCTGTTTGAGTTCGAACGCAAATAGTGGTGCGTTGTTTGTCCGGCCGTGTAGGTGCAGCACTAGAGACTCGTATTGACAGTCACGGACAGCGGCGGGAGCGGATGTGGTCGCGGGGGGGGGGGGGG
>NNCF01126945.1:1016350-1028498 GCA_002313205.1 Laupala kohalensis
AGGGCAATCGCCGCGCGAACATTCCGGACCCCGGCCGTGTCCTCCTCCTCCGCCCGCGACGCGCGGGGAAAGTAGGCGGTGACGACGAATGGGAGGCGGGGCGTACAGGTGTCACTAACATGTCCCGTATACACACACACACGTCATTTCATGTATGTTTCTATTAGTCGACGCGTGCGCGTTCCGTCCAAGAGCTGCACTACTTCCCTTCTCTCTCTGCACCACCACCTACTGCCGCAGCAGCAAACACATACACAGTTGTCAGAGATTTGAGGGCTGGAAAGAGAGGTTAATCTGGTATTTTGTCGGCTTGATAATCGGTGATTGATATCCCGGCGCATGCACGCCCGATCGCTCCGGCGCCCCCACTCGTCGAGGACGGCGAGCATAATATGGGCGCCAAACCCCTGGATTCACAGTACACAAACGTGTATATATTGACAATCCTCAAATACACCGCTCCCCGCCCCCCGTAACGTGTCCTCTCCAATAGCTTGTTCTGTTGATGGTTGACCAATATTGTATTACTATTCATAAATATTATGCCCTAAGCACTTGGATGCAAACTATGCACGGGATGCGTGTTTGCCCGGGATAACCTAACAAATATAATGCATTCAGCGGCGGACTATAATTCCTGGGTCGTCTCGATCGATACGATGTAGAGGCAGCGGGGTTCGAATCCCAGCGCGCGCACGGAAAATTCCTTCCCTCCATACGACCTGCTGCTTGGAGTGAGGGCGAGGCGGATGCGCCCGCGCCGAGGTGGGGAGACGAGCGGGGGCGGAGAGGACCACCGCCGCCGCTCGCTCTCGGGTCTCGGCGCCCGACGCGCCGGCGCCGCCGCCGTCCGACCGAGCAGGCGGAGCGGGAGCGGAAAGCGCGGTCGCGCGCGCGCGCGCTCTAGTCGTCGCTGGCGGCGGTGGGGGCAGGCGCACCGCCCCCACGCGCGTCCACCGGCCACCCGCGTTTTTCGCGCGGCCGCGTGACGCTCACCGCGCGCCGCCGGGTGCCGGTCGGAGACGAGGCGGGGAAAGAGGGCGAGGGGCGGGTCGAACGAGTCCCACCCTTCCCGACGGCAGCCGCCCCTCCACGCCACGCTGCCGGTGGCCGGACGACGATGACGACGACGACGACGCTGGCGGTGGCGGTGCGTGAACGCGCGCGCGGGGGACGCCGCGGCCGCGAACTCGGACCCACGCAGCGCGCTTCGCCCCGAGCGCCCGTTCGCTCAGGTAGCGACGACAAGCAACAATAAAAAATGTTTAACATAAAGGAGGAAGAAAAAGAAAGGATCCAATTGACCGACACAAGGAATGTTTCTTTCTAGAATTCAGAGTTAGTGTATTATTATATATCCCACGGAGGAAACACGTATCCCGAGGCGGGGCGAGTGATATTAAAATTAACGATTCGTAAGGTCAAGCAAAATAATACAGGCAAGAAGGCAAGAGAATCGTTTAATGATTACCTTCCACATCGAGCGAAGTGCGGGTTTTGGAAATCGAAATGAGGAGTTAGACACAAAGGAAGAAGCAGCTCCTACTGAATTACTCGCTATTCGCTTCAGGCCGAAAGAAATTAAGATGTGAATATCGAGAAATCTAATTTTCTACTTCTCTCGGTAGAGATAACAGGCAAAAAACTTTATTAGACACCCTTTTCAAGACAGGTGAACGGTTTTCTGCAGAAAATACGACAGAATTTCTCGACGTAAAAACGAGGTGAACGAAGGCGACAATATAAAGTAAATGCCAAATAAAAATAGCATTACATCCAAGAACACTACATACGCAAGTCAGTGAAATAAATGCCACTCGTCATCGGCATAAGCGTTCAAAGTATTAATAAAAATAGTACGGGTACCAAGCTGTTATTTCGCTAACCTGAAGGAATCACAAATTTACTTTCAGGAAGCAAGCAACGGTCCTTCATTGGAATTGATGGGATGGTCACGTGCTTGCTTCCGAAGAGTCCATTACTTTATTGTCCTCCACGTGGTCGTCGTTCGCAGTTTGTAATTGCTTTTTTCTTTTTACAATAAATTTAATTATTTATACAAACAGTCAGATACCTGAGGAAAGATTTCATTGCACTGTTGACCAAAACAAATCTACAAATCCGTTCATAGAATTCGTATATAGCTGAAACACAGAAATTCAACTCTTCCAATACGTCTGAGTACCCACTCAAGTGCGGGGGTGTCTCGTCCACGGCCGAGAGAACATTGCGCGGAGGGTCTCGAACGTGGAACCTTCTGCTCCGTACGTCACTGCGATGTGAACCGGTAGAGCAAAAGTGAGAACTTCGACTCCCTGGTCCCATTTCCTCCTGGCCTAAGATGACGACTTGGAAGGCAGAACGATGCCGGTCCGTCCCTCAGCTGGACGAACAAGACACCTATAACCCCAAAAGGCCTAATGACACGTTACTAACGAGCGAATGAAACTCGGGGTAGATTCGAGTGCTCGACAACCACGAACAGGTGAGACGAACTATTCGAAAGCGTCAAAGGAGACGGCGCACTTATCACATATTGCTCGTTTCCAGAATTTCTTTTTTATTGGGGCCTACGTCTAGGAGACATATCTCAACATTTCTTTACATATACACAGGTAGGGAAAATGCAGTTATGCACCCTAGGAAGAGGTGACTCTTCCCCGTGTGAATAACAACTGTACCCACCAAAAACCCTCCTGAATTACCACACGCCTGACGAAAAGATGATAGGAAAGGATAGACAACACGAAAAAATTAAATTACGAGGGAGAAGGAAAGGACAAAAACTAAATTCTTAAAAAAAATAATTTTTGCAGTAATGATTTAGAAAAATTAATTTTTTACAAAGAATCGTGTAAGTAGGGAAAGATTGTGTAGACCAATGTCTGATTAAGCGTATAAAAAGTAGCGTTTCTGAGGAACAAAAGCTGAAAAAAACGTTCTAGTCCGTACACTTCCCAAAACTTCCGCACTCGAAACTCGAAAGGGATGATATTAAAAGTCGGACTCAATTGAGCTCAGGTGGGAGAAGAAGGATGTGCGGTGACTTCGAATTTCCTACATCGGTTTTTCCCCGCCTCGTCCCATTCTCGGAAAGCGAACCGGAACCCATCGGAGTAACAGCGTAAAAAGCAAAACGTTAGGACGACCTTATGTCAAAATATACTCATCTTTCTATTAACAGCTTCCAAAAACAGTAGGATGAAGATGAACGGATTCTTCAATTCGAAACGAATATTTACGAGATGAATCGTAAGAACTACTGAATGGCTGCGTTTTGCTCGGTGTGACCGCTGGAGAACCAGAGATTTTTAGGAAGTCGTTCAATAGTCAAGGAAGATTAACTGATGACTGGTTTCCTGCGCCGGCTTGTACTCAAATATAAGACATCTGGATCCACGAATTTCGTTTTTCTCAGACATTTAATGACGCTGTTATGCGATCCGGTGACACACCATCCAAAGAAATCAAAGAGCTACTATAATATTTTAGAATATAATAACATTTACTAAGGACATAATGATCGCGTTTGTTCAGTATTTTGCCCAAGACGAAATTCCCAACGTGTTTAGAGAAGGATGGTGAGGTAATTAAATGGTGAAAAAGTAACCAATTATCGGTCTCTACTTTCATTCGTTTCGTGTACGACACATCAACATTTTGCAGTCCTTATTCTCTTGTATCATAAGAATATTCGCGTAATTAATATTCGACTTAAGTTATCCAGGAGCGCGAACAAAAATTAGCTGTCTACGATCCATTTTACCGAAGTGGTTCAATTTTTTCTTATCCATCAGCTAACCCTTATTACGGCAAAGTTTATAAGAAAGAATGTATGTTTTAAGTAGTTTTAAGTGTCGAAATAATCGATTATTTTAAGGCCCCGCCGATCGCGCACCTTTGCAAATACAACAAAGAAGAAGAAAATATTTTAATTCGAGCAAAATGTCTCGCATCAATACACCATGAGATAAGTACGAGAATATGCGTAGAAGAATTTATAGTACACGAAACAAGTCTGGTGCATATTGTTACAAAGTGAACGCTAAAATCTGCTCATTCGGTGCGGATATAAATGAACTTGTCATAATGAAAGGATTACAAGGTTTCAATTGCCCACAAATGCTTCACAAAAAATCTCAGAATTCTCTATTTAAAAAAAAAATGTTTCTAGACTGGAAGTTCATTTGTATTACTCAATAATAAATATTTTTCTTTGCACAAACTTTCTCAAACGCCCCCATTTATCTCCTCAAAATCACATAATGTCCATCAATAAAAATTAAATAAATTTATTTGATTCGAATGGTAAGCCTATTACAGGGTTTTGCGCGGTGTATTCAATCCTGTTATCCGTTAGAGAAAGTCTTTTCAATTTATATTCCCTAGATTGAAATATATCCACCCTAGAACAAATAATTCGAACATTCATTCCATACTTTTTTTATTGGGGCTCTACGGCTCGCCGACATCGAGGGCATTAGAACCCTAACATTTTTGTACAAGCGGCAGGGAAAATGCTGTTACGCAGTAAGGAGAGACAATACGAATCTCCCCGTGTATGCGACTCGACCATACTCACTAAAAACCCTACTGAATTACCATAATCCTTAACATAAAGAAGACAGGAAAAAGAGTAGGAAAGATGTAAATTGAAACCCTCCCAAGAACTTGAAGTAGGAGCCCCGATCATTTGACATATAAAGACCAGATACTGGGTCACATTCCTGAAGCAATCTAAAAAGGCAAATCACAGTCGCTTCTTCTTCCCCAACAATAATTCTATGCGCATCGACGAAAATTGAGATGACAAAATCAATAAAATGGTAAAAATTCACATACTTTGAAACACTTCTTAAAACTTAATTGTAAACGTGGTGCAATAAAATAAATAAATAAATTTTATTGTCAAAAACAGTACAAACTGCGTACGACCACGTGGAGAACAATAAACTAATTTACTCTCCGGAAGCAAGCAAGGAACCATCCCATCAATTCCGATCAAGGGCCCTAAGGCAGAGGCGGATTTAACATTTCAACATACTTCTAACGATAAAAAAATATAGTTCGACACGTGTTATAGTACTAACAAATACCAGCAAATATTGTATTTAATAAAACACAAAAAAAAATCATTTCACAAGAACGTGTTATTATCAAGCTATAAATCATTCGGAAAGTATTGTTGATAATTCGTAATCATTAAATAACACTATTTTTTGTGGGGTTTTAAGGGCTCGTCAACAGCAAGATCATTAGAGCCCAGATAACACTAATAATTTCAAGAAGTAGATTTCAACGATTTATCGTAGCAAGAAAAACAGCAAAAAAATCCTTAAAATGAAATAAAAGTGATCATAACCACACAAGATGTCCTTAGACAATTATTACGATGAATCGCTGTTCATTCCTGAACAGCCTTCTTTCTTTTCAAAATATTTGTCGTCATAGATTCATCTTCTGGATTAATCTATGATGTTGACCTCTGCTAAAACGGATAATAGAAATAAACGTAATACGATATATAAGGATAATAATTTACAATATGACGTTTCGACCTTAGTCACGGGTCATCACCAGATTTTCACCTCAAGTAACAATTAGAGCAAAGAAGAAGCCGTTCGACTTTGGTTTAAAGTACTATGATAGTCAAAATTAGTGTCATTCAAAACATCAGTTACATTTATAATATAACATACAAACTAAAACATAATTAACACGCATAATTGCACAATATAACATGTAAAAAGAAATTATATTATCATTCCACGGCCAAAAACATGTTCCCCCAAACATCGCATCTGGGAATGGAATGAATAGGGTCATCTGATTTTCACTACTATATGGATAAATAATTTTTTGACAGCATGCCAATTTGATACGTAATAATTATTTTTATTCTCGAAGTTTTAGGTTAATTTTCGTTAATTCGTAGATTGACATAAAATTCTCAGCGCCAGCTAATTAATCTCATAAAGCATACCGTTATCAAAATAACAAAAACCACTTTCCTTGATCCTCGTGCCAGTGCCGAGAAGTGTTGTATGAGAAAGGCATCTGAGCGCGCAGTGAAGGGGGAAGACGACAGCTACAGATGGATAGGGGTGCCTGCGTTCACGGAAACTGGTCACAACTCCAGGGGAAGATGGGGTGAAGCATCGCGAAGAATTATTTAACCGGTTATAAAAAGCGGAATGAACCGATTTATAAACAATACTTTCCGAATATAATCTCTAGTTTGATGATAATGATAATACGTACTTCTGAAAGAATTTCTTGCGATTTGTTAAATACAAACTTGTTTGTATTACGTTAATTTTGTAACAGAAACCGAACTATTTTTATTGCTACGAGTGACCTGCCTCTGTCTACGGGCCCTTGATCGAGATCGATGGGATGGTACTTGATGGTACCGGAGAGTAAATTAGTTTATTATACTCTACGTGGTCATACCCAGTTTGCAACCGGGGGTTTTTTTTACAGTAATTTTCTTTTTATTTTGTAATAAAAGGATTGCTAAGATATCACTCATTCTGTAACTTGTGTGGACGAAATCCATGACGATTAACGAATAAAATTACGTTATCGAGAACAAGTTTTAGATTTCACTCTCACAATTCTATGCGAAACAGTGCAGTATGGAAAAAATACTCATGACACGTCGGAAACGACTAAAAAAATTTAAGCACAAACAACTGATTTCAGGCATCTAAATCAGGTAACAAACATAATGTCACAAATCCACTTCCAAATTAGGTAACAAAATATTTTGTGGAAACTTAATACCTAATTAGAGTATTAGTCAATTATTACTTGAATGACGCAATGAATCAAGAATATTTCCATTTTAGTTTTATTCTTATACTGCACGTGCTTTCCGTTTTTCTCGTTTTTTTTTGGGGGGGCGGCTTTAGGGATCGTCAACATCCGAGGTCATTAGAGCCCATGCAGGTGGGGGAAAATGCAGTTTCGCACCATAGAGAAGAGCCGTAGTGACTCTTCCCCGTGTGTGGGACTCGCCGAATATCTCGACCACACCCACTAAAAAACCCTCCTGGATTCAACAAATATCTAAATAGAAAGATGAAAGAAAAGAAAACAGTATACCAATACATTATATCACAAAAAGAGGAAAACAATTTCTAAATATTATATTTTCTAATTACAGAAACGAACGATGAAAACAAAGAAGACAGGAAAGATGAAAAGGGAATGCAAATTTTAAACCCTCCCGAGAACTTGTGGGAGGAGCCCCGATCTACTCATAAAATTCAATAGTTTATTAACATTAACCGTTTCATTTCCGAGAATTGTTCGTAAATCTGCAGCCAGACCAATTTGTCTCCGCATTCTCGTGTATCTTCTGTGAATCAGTTAGTAAGTGACGCTCTGTCAGAGAAGTTTTCCAGTCAGACACGAATTCTGTTAAAATCATTTCAATAGCTGAAGACGATGTTGCCATTGCACTTACGCTAGAGGAACAAATTCCTAAGTCTCCTTATGTTTTCTAGCTTCGTTCTGGAATTTTCCTTTGTGGTGCATCGGAGTTTAGTTTTTTAATCTCATTGCCCCCTCTAACCAACACTGCCCGAAGTTCCCTTCTCTTGGTAGTCATGTGTCAATGGTCAATGTACAAAATTCCCCATAAGTTTCCTGTACGTTTACCCTTTTGATTTGGGATAAAGAGAAAAAATAGTAAGTACAAAAATGAAACAAAAATAGGTACTTCACTTCATTTTCAATCAGCAGTAATGACACAAAACTAAATTTCAAACACACTTCGTAATACTGGGCCTAGTAACGATACCCGTATTCCGAATTTTTAACACAAAATACCAATTATAAAGAAGAAGCAAATCAAACTTTTAAATGAAATAACAAATCCTATAATAATAACAATGATAATAATATTAATAATGACATGGGAATTCATGGAAAAGAGTTAGGCCTAAAAACAAAGGGGTAGCCGCCATTATCTCACTTTGCCTGCATCAAAAGCGAAAATAAAATTAATTACAACCAGCATACTTCTAGTCCCCATTATCACATCACTACAGAAGGGGGGGGGGAAACGAAATGTTCATTTAAGTAAATTCATCCGATGACACCTACGCTGTGGAATGGAAATGCAAGACGAGAAAAATTCCTCCAGTATATTCATACAAATTTACAACAAAACTCCAACTCTATTGCAAGAGACTCCCCGGAATTGCTGGAGACTTGATAGACTCGCAAAAAACTCGCGTTACCAGTCAGTTCCTAAAAATTAGCTCCTTGTGCGGTGACTTTCGTAACAAGTTTTCGAGTTTCGTCGCAAACAAGTTACTTTCCTGAAGAGTTGTTCCATTTGAACACGGACTTACGAGATGCCTTCACTGCGCCTATTTTACTGCTGTTTCGTGCAGTACTTTACTGCCCAGACTTGGAGGAATCTGCGAGTAGACATGCGCGTCTTTGGTAGCAGTAAAATACCGCTAAAACGCAATAGAATACAGTGATTGTGCGCCCCATGTCAATATTCATAAGAGACGAAACAGCAAGAGGAAAAAATTACTTTATATGATCCAAAGAAAATCCCCGTCTCCTGAGTTCGCACCTATCTCCAGTTCGAGAAGAAACAATTCCATATCGTGCACATGCGTCTCCACTTCATCGTGGAGAATTTTTCCCCTTTTGCATCCGTCACGACATGAGGACTCTGTTTCATCTCAGACGACACAGCGCAGAGAGTGTCTGCTTCAAACGTGCATTTCACCAAAAGAACGTTTGCGAAAAAATAAGAGATAATAATAAGGGAAAGACAAAGCATGAGTTGGGGCAGAGGGTACTAGACGCAACAAGCCACTGCGGAAGGAATCTGATGCGAAGCGGAAAAGAAAGATTGCAAAGAGCAGCAAAGGAGGCTTCGTGCTAGTGGTGCCCAACTTTGTATCATCAGGGGACAACGGTAACAGGAAGAGACGATTTTCAGATCAGTCCATTTAAGACAACAAATTCTCAAATTTCAAGCGGATTTTGAATTTATTATAATTCCCAGGTTATTTTTAACATTTTTCAGCTACTGTAGCAAATCATTGCAAAAGAAACATGGATTTAGCCAGTCGATTATCTCAATAGTTATTGTAACCAAAAAATAGTTTTTGACATAAAAATTGGAAGCAGAAACAATTTAGGGACTTTTGTGGTCTGCGGGTCGTACATTGGGCACCACTGATCTCATCGGCGTTGGCAGTCACCAACCCACCGACCAGCGAGATGTCGCGTCCGTCGTCCAGGACAGAGAAGCGCAACGGACGCGGGACGTCGGCAACAGAGGCGCTCCCGCGCCCCGAGCGTTTTCGTCCCGGACGCAGCATCTCATCCTCCCCGGCCACTCGCGCAGCCGCCGCGGCCTCATCACAAAGATAACGAACTAATCTACCTCTTCATCTCAAATAGATTTCGCGGGGACGTCCTTTTATGTCAAAAGGAGCGAGGCAGCAGCTAACGGACGGACGGTCGGAGCGGTTTTCTCCACAGGTACGTACGACCGTCTCCTCCCCCGCACGCGCCGGAGCTGTAATTGACGTCCGAGAGGAGCAGAGCGTCGTCGTGGTGGTCCCACACAGACAAGGAGGGAGGGAGGGAAGGACACAGACAGACGGACGGACAAGCAATTCCACAGACGCCGGTCGGCCAGAACGAGTCTTCGTCCGCTCTCGACAACTCTTTGAGCGAGTCCTACAAGCGCGTGTGGGTTTTCGCGTTTCTCGAATATTCTATTTCGCATTAACTGGCGGTGGTCTGAGTGAAGAGGTGGCGCGCCCTTCTCCCTCCGATCGTCACCGTCTCGTATGAGAACTCCAGACACGAACCGTCGGGTTTTTTTCCTTCTACTTCTTTTACCCTCATAAATTAGCGAAATATAAAGGCGCACCTTTGTGACTTAATTCATGCAAAGAACCCTCCCTCGCCTCACTTGAAAGTGAAAAAAAATTCCATCATGTTACCACAAAAAAAGAGGAAAGAAAACTAAAATAAAGGAAACAATTTCCAATATGTAGAAGGACAGACCTCATTTAGAGAGCCGTTACAACCACTCTTCCAGAAGAGAAAATGGCAGAGAAAGAGAAATGTAGTGATCATTTGAAACAGAAAATAACAGTTTAAATTGCATTGTAGGTATTAAACTGCCTTAATTCCAAAATTACAACTGTGTCACAAACTAGTTCACAGAAGCTTGTTTCAAATATCCTACCATTTGCATACTGAAACTCGAAAATGTACCCTTCCAGAAGTTGGCTACCTCCGAAACGAAGACGATATTATATGTATTAATGATCCCATCCCAAATATGAATACCCCATTGTTCTCACTACATTTCAAGAGCCTCTCGCTAAAAGCAGTCATCGGTTTCACCAGGAAAATACATATACCTCACGAGAGCAGGATGGCAGACAGTAGCCGATCGAGGCACTACACCCCCATCGATGGGGTGGACGCCTCCGCCGCCTTCGCGTTCCAGACATCGTTCCAGAAGCGTCGGAGGCGTGCCGCCGCCCCCCCCCCGCCCCTCGTTCTCGCCCAACCATTTAATGGGAATGGAGGCCTCCGCATTCGTAAGTATAGACAAAACGCCACAGCAGAGGCCGGCGGCTGCTTTCCATTAAGCCTGCGATGCTGCCGGTGCTGTTGTTGGCAGCCCAAAAATTTTATTACGGCGTAATGAAAGACTGCGCGGGGGGCGACCCACGCGGCGTCGTCTAATTCGTCTTCGGAGGAATCGCCCGCGAGGAGGATAGGCACGGGCACGCACGGGCACGCACTAGCAGTCACAGAAATCACCGGCCTAACTCTGGCCTTCCGGACGGAGCGGGAGTTCAAGTATTATGTGCCGTTGACTCAAGCCAAGTTGCGAACTATTCACGAAACTTGGAAATATCCACCAAAGTAGTTCTTATTAATTAATAATAATTTATTCTACTGATTTTTTAAATATTGGATGCGAAGAATTATTTTTTGATTTTAAACCTTGATAATAAATTTAGACTGTCGATCGACTCTTGATTTGACAAGGGTCGCATTGTCTTCAGTCACGTGATGCGGCTGCCATTTCCGTGAGAACAGTATTTTCTACAGTTTTTGGTGAATTATTCTTGAAAATGCCCCGTAATGTATGAAAATATTGACATTATTGCGTTCCTATTTCCATTTGCTATGTTTTAGTAAGTTTCTTTAGCTATGTTAATCCGGTACTTTTGCCAGAATATTAAAAAAAACCTGAGCCCCCCAAAAGTTTCTCCATATAAGCCCATAGTAATTTAAAGTCAAATAATTCAAAATTTTGCGCGGTAAGGGTATGAAAATATATCGCCACTGGATACAGAATGGTTCGAACTATCATTAAAAACATTTTTGGAGGTACTTAAGCCCAGTCGCTCTGACGCACACAATACTTTCATAAACGGAAGAAAACCTCGGTCGGGACGGAGCGGGGGGGGACTCTGCGCTGCGACTGGACGCTCCCAGGAGAGTTTGACTACAAATTGTCGATTGCTTCTCATTAACAGAAAAAAATTCTTGCGGTTTGGCCAATTATTTATTATTACTTTCGCTTTTATTATTTACTATTACTAGGAAAATGGCTGATATCATCATAATCATCAGTGTTTCTCATTAATGTCATACTTTCGATGATACTGATTACTTCTAGTAAATCATAAGTTCAATTACAGTGAAGCTGATATATTGTTAATATTGAATTGCTCAGTAGACATTATTTATTTACGATTTTATAATGTAGTCAACTAGACGCGTAATTTGGAACTTCGGGAAATCTATAGAGGCTGGAAAATGGAAAGTTTTGATTTTGAGCTGTAAACAAAGCATATACGCAGTACATAATTTTGCTAAAAACACTAACAAAAATTGTACAAACAATACAATGAAATAAGTATTTAAATCAGGCCTGCAACTCAAATATACAATATAGCCACTAACGACACAAAATAAAATATCTGGAAGGTATCTATTGTTCTTCTAACCATGAATTTTGGGTTATGAAAACTGGCATATCAACATTGCTATATATATATATATATATATATATATATATATATATATATATATATATATATATATATATATATATATATACACACTATATATA
>NNCF01126945.1:1028675-1064290 GCA_002313205.1 Laupala kohalensis
AAATTTACATGTACAAGTTATTATCGAACTATAGATTATTCTGAGTATAGTGTTTAAAAATCATACGAATTGAAATAACACTAAATTCACGATTTATTGTTACAATAAACACGCCCCTAGACAAAGTCTAGAGAACCTGTATGATAAATCAACCAAGCTCCAAAGAAGAGCTTCACAAAGGAATTAATCCTTCTCATGAAGGGACGTGGAAGAAGGTATGAAATGTGACTATCAGAAACTATAGATCGCGCTATCGATAAATTCACGCGTCTACCTCCAGAAGTTACATATGTTCTACACAAAAATTACAACCATTTTATCACGCCTCCTCCTCAAAATATTTGCAATCATTACGGATTATGACATTGGTAATTTTCCACTAAATTCAAGTTGCAACATCGCATTGTATCATTTTAGCTAACTACACGTCACTGTACAGTTGGTGTTCAGGATTCCAAATGAAATGGCATCGATTACTTTCTACAAGAAATATTCCCCTGATTAAATCACACTCCTGCTTCCTCTACTCTTTCTAAACAAATGTCTTGTGTCTCACTTCCTTTTGTTCCGTATCTGAGAAAGAAAAGGACTTCGTTACTCAAATCATACAATCAATGTGAGCTTACGCTTCTAGAATAACATATGGGAAAAAAAATTGCCCATGTTAACAGACGCGCATTCCGCATCATTTAAAAGGCTTCTACAATTTAACGTCGTGTCTGGAAGCGCTCTTCGAAGCTGGAGATTGATCGGATAATATCGGAATCCTTCGTCTAGCGGACACTGTCGAGGACGCGAAAAGACTAAAAAGTTTGCTATTCACAATTTTGTTTAATAAATATAGTTCAAAACTTATTATATTCGATGAAGTTCAACAATCATTCCAAAATCAAAATTCAACAATCGTTCCTACAACACTCGATCAATTTTTATACGAAAAAAAATTCACTAAGGTGAAGATAGATACTTCTAATATCAGGTAACGATGAAGGAAGGCAAGAATTTCGTCATTTCTGGCTACATTTTAGTCACAATTTTATACAAAAACAAGATCAAAACATTCATATGAGAGATTCTGATTGAAGGGTTGTGTTTTGAAAGGTCTGGGAAAAATAAGAAGCCGCTTGTGCTTGTGCCTCGTCGCAGGAGAGAAGGGAAGGGAGATGAATGAAACTGAGACGATGGACACTTGGGATAAGGGGTAGGAGGGAGAGGATGATAAGACGAGATTAGCGGCCGAAAGGAAAGTCGGCAGGGAGCTGTGAAGTGGAAGCTCCCCAGGTGGCATTGGCGGATGGAGGAAGAGGAGGAGGAGGAGGTGTGGTAAGAAGGGAAGGAGAGTGCACTGCACGCGAACGAGCAATCACTCGCCAGGGAGACGTTGCTCGCGTCCTCCTCCCCTTCACCTTCTTCGACGTCATCGGAAGGAGCGAGTGAGGTAGAGAGAGCCAGGGAACGCGATCCGGGTGTGGCAGCGCGCCGAGCCACCCATGCCTCAAATCACACGTGTATTCTCGATCCACAGGAAACGCAGCCGTCAAAGTTTTGTTTCGATTCGAGCGTAATTATTACTATTCACTTATTTCTCAGGCATTATTAAGGGGGGTGATTTAGCAAGCCCCATTCCTCGCTTGGTAAGTTAAGCACGGGGGGAACAATACGGCAAGTTTCTAAGATAACAGATTTTTGGATCTTGGGAATAAGTTCTTTGGGATGCAGATTTAGTTTTCCCAAATTTTCTTGCAGGTTTTCATTTATGGGGCCATCTGCTTAACAAAGTTTCGTAGAATTTCCACAGTTTCGAGTTTATAAATGTCTTTATATTCTATTGAAAGTGGGATGTATTTTGAAATCTTATCCATTTCTGCTTTCTCAATGTTATAATCCGCTGGATGGTTGACATCAATGATGAATGCTTTTCGCTCCCTGATATTATGTAGCATAATATCTGTCCTATTCGCTGGGACTGTTTTATCTGTGTGTATTGGTAGGTCATAATATAGTTTAAAATCTTTGTTTTCTATTGTAGGTCTTGCTTGGTATTCATATTAAGGCGTGGTCATTTCAGCTCCTTCCGTTAAAAGTCCGAATCTTGTTGCAATAGATTGGTGTATAATGCTAGTAATCAAGGTATGCCGGTACAGGTACTGTGTTTTAGCTATTATTATTATTATTATTATTATTATTATTGGGTCTTTATGGTTTCCCAATAACTAGGTCATACGAGCCCTCACATTACCTAAAGATACGAAAGGACAGACCACATTTCATTAATATAATAAATAAAAATACATGTTAAAAAATTAATAAACATATCAGTTTTAAGAAAAGGAAAGAGAGTGAAATGAGAGAAAAAGAAAAATTAAGAAAAAATGTTAATTTAAACGTTGTCGAGAACACCTCACTCAACTTTATGATTACAATTCATTACACACACACACATGACACTAAATACTAATTATTATCAAAAAAACATACTAAGCAACATAATATATTATAATGATTCAACTAGACAACGCTTTAAAAAGATCAATCGGTTTCAAACAATTATCATCACTTAACATACATAGTACACTCCAGAACATAATATCTACAAACACAAGTACACATGGCATGGATTATCTTTCCTCCCAAACTCTTTGCAATAGCACTACAAGCCAGTAAAAAAGTGTAACTTAGCAATCTGTACTTAGCAGAATTAACTCACCAATCAAAATGTTTCAATGCATATTTTCAAAATTTTTTAAATCAAGGAACCGGAAGTGAAGCGGGATGTGTGAATGACGTCATTAAGAGCTGCCCGGAAATAGACTTCTTCTATTCCCAACGCAAATCTCAAGTTTCGTTTCGATGCGTCCATTTGTTCGCGAGTTATCTTAGCAAACATTGGACATCATCGCCATTGAAAATAGACTCCGGAGAGATCTCAAATAAATTTGGACGATTACAATACTTCCCTTACACACTCTTTGTAATTGGAAAATTAAAAGATGAACACTGAGAATAATCGACTGAGTAATTAGTCTGTTTAAGTTACCGAAGGGGTTTACACGAGTAACTTTTCTGGGAAGAAATTTGTTTTTGTTTTTTAATACGTCGGTATTTATTCGCAACCAATTTTAGAGGGATAAAAGGATTTATCATTAATAATTTTTAATACAATTTACGTTTTTCATTTTGGTTTTGTCCTAATGCCCAGTGCTTGCGTTCTTCTCGAAGACCGATTTCTCGAGATCTCGTCGCTCCAATCACAGACGAACACATCCTTATCCGCCAACGTTTCGTAAAAAAGGAAAATTCTTCTCGAAGGATATATAATGAGGTATTTTTTGACTATTTATTTATTTATTTAATTCTTCTGGACTATCCATATGAAATACTAATCACTATTCTTTTTCACTTAAATACCAAATAATAATAATATAAATAATAATACATTTTAGTAGTGAATTTCAGTAGTCAATTATCGCAAGTTTCCGTCTCCTGATCCAAAACTCATTCCAAATCTCATTCCGTGATAACGTTTCATTCGTAACAAGGTCCCTTCTTCTCTATAGCTTATTTACTGTACTTTCCATTACTGTTACGCAAACAAATATTCACAATTACATCAAACACTCGAACCATTTTGCACATAAAGAATCATATAAACACATTTTACGGTGGAAACTATTAAGACAATTCAATATTCATCGATTTACATCAAGAAAAGGATGAAGCGATACGAAACGAAGAAGCAAAATGACTATAGTAGGAAGACGTAAATTCCAGATCGTATGGCATTTGCTCATTCAGCCGTAGAATTTCGCATTATCTTCGTAATTGACTTTCAATGAATGCGACATATCTTCGTAACATACGTTTTAAAGTATCCCCTTCCATTCGTCTCCAGTAATACTCACTGCTAAGAACTTACAATACGTGGAAGAATTTTCAGGAACGTAATAATACTTTTCAAGAATTAAAAAAAAAATGACGTATAAAAGAAATAGTGACATTCGGATGTATTATTTCCCCCTTCTTTTAATTTTATGGATGAATTAGAAATTTGTAACGGGCCAAACAATTTCTTTGAGCATTCGTAATAACATATATTCGTTAATTTGCTTATCTCGTTGACCGGAGGGCGCAATGGATAGGAAGCGACAATTTAGTCTCGGTTCACCTCTAAAAGTATAAGTACAACTGTGGAAGCATCGAGTGTCCATGCATGCAAATGATGCTCAACGCTTTCCCTCAAATTACACGTCATGCGAACGTACGTTGAAACTGAAATGACACGCGTGAGGACGTATGTGGGCATTGCTGATTAAAAATTTCTTCCCGACCACTGTTAACAACATTTAGCGACACTGCTGCACGAAGTTTCTCGAAAAAAATAAAGATTAAGAAAATAACTTACGACTCGGTGTGTGAATTAGCTCTTAACCGTAGCAGTAATATGTTAATTAGATACTTGGAGTGCTGGCTAATTCGGGAATTTTCGGAAGGAAGCAATTTTTTTTTAGTGGAAACATACACGAGTCCGTCGCTACTTCATCGAGTGTGACGCAGCGTCCTCCATAATTTGATTCGCTCCCTAACGAACAAATATACGATCTCACAACAATTACAACGTCATTAATGAGTAAACATTGATTAATTGATAAATATAGCGTAGTGACAACATTCCATCAGCAATCCTCATTTAAACTTTTTCGCTGCACAGTCTCCTGGGAATAAGGGATGAAACTGCGAAATTATTGATAACATACCGAAGCGAAACAATTTCGTATTTTAAATTTTTTTATCGTCCACAAACAAAACATTTAGCATAAATCAACAAAACATTTCATTATTTTTCTCCTGCAAAAACTGCAATTTTTTAAAAGATATTTTAGCAATTCAAACAAGAATATTCGGAATGATTCTCTAAATTAAATATATTATTCCTTCTACCGAGAACAAATGTAATATGAGGTGGCACAATGGCACAAGGTAAAGTTTAAACTTAAAAAAAAATGCATCAACTGCGTTTATCACCATTCAGTAGGTCGTCATAACACAAGCGTTGGTTAAAGCACTTCAAGTTGGGTTATCCATAGAGAAATGTCTTTCTGTACTTACCAGCCCCGAAAGAAAATGTAAAAAAAAACGAAAAAATATCTCCTCACCTCAGTGCAGACGCCTCGACGAGTTTAGAGATCACGAGAAAGCGACAGACTGCGGAGACAAATGGGCGAGCAGAGAAAGTAGATGAATAATTACGATGTTATATAAAATTCTATCTTGTGGATGAGGTCAGGGTACGAGAGAAAAGATCACTATATAACTCGCCAACGTTTCGGATATTCTCAGAGCTTGTGGACGAATAAGACATTTGAAGAATTAAGTGAACAGGATGTGCGTACAGGTGTAATGGTTGGAGATGCAGATGTTTGAGAAATATTTTACTAGCCCTGAGGATGGATCGGATATATCCGAAACGTTGGCGAGATATGTAGTATTTCTTTTCTTCTTCTGTATCCTGACCAATTCTTCGAGACAGTACTCCTAAAAAGAATTATTTCAAATCGCTAAACACGGGACCTGGCACACGAATTGAAGCGAGATGGGTGGTGGGGGTGGGTTGGAATCTGAACGTCTTTCCTTCGATTCCAAGAGACAAGATGTCTCGTCCTTGACGCAGAAGGCGGTCGGTGCTGGAGGCCGAGAGGCCAACTTGGCAAGTGCGCACTTTAAAACACAACCTTTGAACCCCTTTGCCACGCCTGAACAAGGCATTATTAATTTACGCTAGCTAACATGGTCTAACTCTCAGATATTCTATTATCATACAAAATAGAGCGCAGCGCAGGAGGTGGGCGGCAGGAAGGAAGGTGCAGGTAGCTGGTGCTGCAGAGGCGCGGGCAAGACGTCGACAGCGGTCGGTCGGTCGGTCGGTCGACGGCGGGGAGTCGCGACGGGGCGGAGCGGGGCGGGGCGCGGGGTGAAGACGGGTGGAGGCAGCGGAGCAGGCGGCGCGTACTTTTATATAATATCTTATACCGGGCGGACTGGAGGCTGAATTATTTGTGAAGTGTACAGGAGGGGCCAAGAGCGCAGGAGCTCTATATACCTGCATGAGTTGGAGCCGCCTTTAAACATTAAGCACAACAAGGCAGCGCGATCCCTCCAATCCTCGTGCAATAGTAAATAGCTTCTCCGAAAAGTCAAAAGCAAGTTATTTATAAATTAAAGGTCACCTTGATTCATTATTAAAAATATCGATATCGCACGGTGCAGCAGCAGCAGCCGTGGAGGGCGTGGAGGCGGCGAACGAAGAGAGAGAGGAGGAGGCAGAGCACACTCACTCGCTTCCGAGAGAGGGATAATGGTGTTAGATTTTTTACTTTCGGCCAGTCCGCATTGATTGCCGGATGTCAATATACCTGGCGGAACACTGAAGAGCCAGCTTCTATTATTTACGACACGGAGGAGGGGGGCGGACGCTGCTGGGCTGCCGAGGTGTGACGTCATGTTCTTTTATTAAATAACGCGGCTTCGTGTCTCGCCTCGCGCCTGCTGCGGGGGTGGGGTGGGGGGTGGATGGCACCGTCCACGAGGAGGTGACCGTTGCGTTGCGCTCTCGGCCTGAAGATTTGTTTGAATAATGCGAAGCATCCCGCCGAATAACGGATGGCAGCCTCACGCGCTCCTGCTGGATACGAGGATACGGAAATAAAAAAATAAACAAAAAAAAAGAGTGGGAAGGATGAAGTGCAAAAGTAAAAAAAATAAAAAGTGCGGCGGGAGTAGGGTCGAACGGCGAACAAGCAATGCAGGAGAGCTCTGTGCCTTCGGTCGGATTAAGAGGTACAAGAGCACCCGGAACTACTCCTCGCCCACAGCACCCCCCACCCTCTCTCTCTCTCTCTCTCTCCGCAAGAAAGCGGAAAGCCGATTCCGGCCAATTCAGGGTGCGCGTGACCCGTTCTCAACGAACGAATCCCCCCCCCCACTCACTGCCACCGTGAAGCGTTTTGTCCGAAAAGAAGACCGGAGGGATGGAGGGATTCGTTAATACGTAACGCTCCCTACGAGAGAGTGCGAACAGCTTATGGATTCGAAATGACCAAGTCCCGGTTTATTATAGCGAAAGGGTCTTGTTTTTAAACGCGAGGGCGATTAGCAAGCAAAACGGAAAATAATAGATTACGAAATGTTTTAGGAGATGAATCGAGGACCGCGGAATCGTGAATTGTTCCTCAGGGACAACATATGCTCAAGGTCACGATACTTTACTGCCTCACACAAATTGCCAACCTCTTCGAACTAATCCTTCAAACTTACTCGCTAAATTTTCTAGGAGAGCGCGGTAGGAGATTTTCAGGAAAAGCGTGGTCACAAAGAATTCAAGTAATATATAAACAAATAATAATAGTAGTCACGAAAAGCGACTATTTGCTGTCAAGAAATACAAGTTAATAACATCACAAACGAAGATACAAGGTAATATTTGTTCCCCACTTCCCTCGATGCAGAAGAAACACAACAGCGCCACAAGAGTAAGTAAATTGAATTGGTATCCGAGGTTGGCAATGGATTCAATTTCGAATATCTTGCAAACAGAACGCCAGGTACCCTTATCATTACTCTTACGGACGATGGCGAAGTAAAAGCGTTGGCTACATTGAGTACAGGTTCTATACCAACATCATGTCAGTTAGACTGACAATAAACAAATAAATAAATANTCCTCTCACACAAAATTCCAACCAATTTCAAAACTGAATTATTACACACCCGAAAAGAAAATCTTACACAAAAGCCAAGACAGCTGTAAGCGTGAAAACGTGTCGCAGCGTCCGTCCGTCGATCCATTCCGCTCGGGCAGCCCGCCTCCAAGTTCATAGTTGACTTCTCCAATTAATGCGTTGCCATAGCACTATAGATCGAGAATGATGGCATCACTACAACAGCCTGGCATACATCAAGTGCCAACGGTTGCCCGGCAACGCGTCACGTGATCAAAGTGCAAGCGCACGCGACGGGGCTGGACCAACAGAATGTGAGAGGTTGATAGAGAAGGGGACGCGTGAGGATGCGGCGAGAGAGCGCTCAGGGGGCCCTCCAGGACCCCGGCTCTACTCTACTCCTCTCGCATCGCGAAAGGAAATGCACTAGCTAAATCACTCACAAGTATAATTGAAATTGTAATTTATTCAATGTCTATCAATTAATAGACAATATCAAGGAGGCCAGGAGAAATTTGCGTACTGACTTGGGAGACGAGGCGGGTGGTGCAGTGGATAGCGCACCTGCGGCCAGAGTAGGAAGTCCCTGGTTCGAGTCCCGGTCCGTCGCAAATTTCACCAGGCAGTTGACGTTGCGAACACTCCTCCACGAGTAGGTACTCGGAAGTTGTGAATTAAACATATTACGGCAGTCGCTAGATTCGTTTGAAATGTACAAGAGCACGTAAAAACTTAACGGCTAACGCGACGGATTCGTGATTGACGCGTCACACTTCGGAAGGGAAAAAGAAAAAAAAGGGAATATCTTAATCAGATGTCTGGTAACCTGTATGCACGTAAGCGGTGTGAAAAATACTACCGAAATTTTACCACGAATCGAAGTAAACGTCTCTCACTTTCGTCATTTAAGAGTCGATGTTTTGTTTAAATATATGTTTCCTCCACAAGAAGCTATGAATTACATCATTTATGATATTTAAATCACCGGTGAGTTTTTTTTTTCTTAAGTAGAAATCAATGTAAGTACAAGTTTAGGTTTCTTTACGCCAACTTCAGATATTTTGGTGACAATTCCGCATACGCTAGAACAAAGGAGATTTCTTCGTCAAAGAATTTGTGCTCTATGAACAAAATTATGAGCACATACGGTCTCATAATGACTACATACGTAATTAAATCACTGTCACGAAGTGCGTGGGACACGAAACGGTTCATTATAATATCGATCCCATCCGCCAGAAATGCCAATATGACACCCAAAAAAATACTTTTGAAAGGATAAAGTTAGGATGTATCCAGAGGATAATAAGTTCTGTAAAAAAAAGTAATAACTTTGTTAACATCAACAGTATAGATTAGGAAACAACTCGTTTCTTTCCGAGATAACTTATCGATCGGTTCCAAAATAAAATGAGGCGCTGATTTGCTATACGTCTTCGAAGCATTTCTTTCCGAGCAGTCGAACAAACTTACTTTACCAGTCTACCTCACGTAATTCTTCCTGTTTCTGGAAGCACGAAAACGTTTCGTCAAGAATTACGGCAGCACGCCACAAGCGTGTTATATCCCCCGACAGGTACACGAGAGGAACGACCTAAGCCTCGCTACCCAATCGTCGTTAACCGCCGCACCACAATATTAGGAGAATCGGCGTCTTGTGTGGGTCTTCGGGATATTCTGTCCAATGCGCGGGCACTTTACAGAAAGAGGGACCCGATGTTTTAGCTTTTAGATTTCACCGAAGGAGTTGATATTATTTGCAATCCGATATATCTTGAAAAGTATTTCAATATACTCGTAGCGTTATATCATTCTTGAACACCTGGTATTACAGGAGTATTCTCTTAAGAAATAAGTCAAAAGAGATAAAAACACTACATGACTCGCTGACGTTTCGTTGTAACATTTGCCATAGATACGTTTTCGTGCGTAAGAGATCTATGTAACAAGTCTTCCATCCGCCCTCAAGACTTGTTACACTATTACACTACTCTACATCACTCATCCACATCTTGATCGCTGTATTCGATTTTGTGACGTTATGTAGAGTTAAGGAGGAGCGAAAGCTACAAGGGAGAACAGCTATCAAGATGCGAGCCGCGGCGAATCTACGAAGGTTTCTATTGGCTGGAGAAGTGAATGAGGAAGTTGCTATTATTGAAATATTGTAACAATCCCTGAGAATCGATCGAATATACCCGAAACGTTAGCGAGTCATGTTTGCTATGTCTCTTTATGTAATTTCTTTAGACCTTTTCCCCAAGATAGTAGTCTTGTTTTCTACTAGGTTTTAGGGCTCGCCGACGTCTACGTCATTACAGTCCCACGTATTTTTTTTTTTTTTTTTATGCAGGTAGGGAAAATGGATATAGGGAGAGCCAATGTGTCTCTTCCCTGTGTTTCCGAATAACTCGTCCAAACCCGCTATAAACCCTTCTGGATAGCCACGTATCTAAACATAAAGATGATAGGAAAGGACAGAAGACAGTTGCCCAATACATTGCGTATATAAAAAACAAGGAAAGATGTACATTTAAAGAAAAAGAAAGAAGGATGTACATTTCAATCCTCCCGAGAACTTGTGGAAGCAGTCCGGTCCATTTATGAATTTAAGCCATGACATACAAATGCCAAAGACCACATTCTTGTATAAATCTAAAAATGCATAAGAAAGTTGGTTCTTTTACACCCATTTTCAATGAAGCAAATTCAGCATCATCTTTAAACCGTATCTTCAGAAGAAATGTTATAGATTTGATCGCTTACGCACGAAAACGTATCTATGGCAAATGTTACGTAAAATCGGGAAACTTTGCGTAATTTCAGTTCCCGTAAAGTAAACACAAGTTTCGCTCGTGAATATTTGACGAAGATTTCCCCAACAACAAAATGTGTTCATCGTCGACCGCATTAATAGGTTTCGAGGAAGAGTGTTGACACAATTCTCCTCCTCCGCCCAACTCATCCCTCGCTTGCGCTCCACGTGTGGAGAGAAGACAAAAGCATCCAGCTACTCTACTTCAAAGGTTCAGAAGGTACCGCCAGGTGGCAGGGAGGTCGCTGCAGCCTCAGAGCAAGTGGAGTAATTCAACTAGGAGACGGGAACCGCACGGGAAGAACTTCGTTCAATTTTCAGTTTACGAAGGGTTATTCGATTTAATTAAATTACAATAATGAGGAAGAGATATTTATCTTGTAGGAACTGTTTTTAGTGAGCACAGAAAAGTTATTGGTAACGTTAGTTGGAGAGAGGCGAAATCGCTAATGTAGCTTCCGACAGAAAATTATAATTTAATAGAGCACAGCGGAGCGGGGCGGAGCGGAGCGGACGGAAGAGGCAGCAGCGGCAAAGAGGAAGGCCTCCCCCCACCATCCGCCCTCACCCCCGAAGCCCCGCCCCGCCCCGCCCAAAAAAGACAAAACACATATTTAATTTCGTTTGGTTTCTATTATGGTAATGGAATCAGGATTGCAAAGAGGGAGCGGTGAACTTTCAGAGGTGGGTGGGGCCAATTATTATAAATGGCCAGCGCCGTTCAACAAAAACTGGAGACAGGGCGAAGTCCTCAAGGGAGGACGGAAGTGGGCGGGGTGGGGAGGAAGGGGAAGAAATGGAATATGGTGATTGCATCAACGTCACCATCGATACTGATGGGTAACACAGAGGAGTCTGCGTAACGTACGACGTGTGTGTGGAGGAACGAAAGTCTGGTAACCGGAACGGCGAACAAGCGAAGGCTGTGCAGCGCACGACCAAGAGATGGCTCAGGTGGCAGCGTCGTCGCTCATCGCCAAGACATCCCGGGTTCGACGGGGCCGGAAAATTCGTAGCTTTACTCACAAATGTCCCAGTTCATACAGTGGCAGAGGCGTCGCCGGAAGATCTGCATTGGTCAGAGGGGAACAAAGAGACGAAGTGAAAGGAATAGCAGAGGCAAAGAACACCGAGACACGAGAGGTTTAGGGAAGATGAAGAAAAGAAAAACGAAAACGAGGTAGAAATACAGAAAGTACTGACGGCTTCCATTCAGCGGAAGAAAGAGACACAGAGACACTTCAGTCTAAAGCATATAAACTTCAAATCCAGTACCAGTCATGATCTTGTGGACTTTTCCCATTACTTCAAGTACTGAATATTTCTATGTATTTATTGGTTTGTCATTTCCAACGAATACTTCAAAGAATATGCCAATACACAAGACAAGGAGGAAAATACCAAAATACAATAAGATTTAACGCAATACTACACTCCTGGAAAAATGTAAAATGTGTTACATAAAAGAAAAAATTTCAAGACATAGATTTGACGTAAGTACACAATTTTAGGAATATTTGGAAGGACGATTAAAGAGAAGAAAGAGATATTACAAGGATGAAATTAGTTATCACACAAATCATGCAATACGATATTGATCATAATGTCAAATTTCACGTTTTCTTCAGTAGTACATGCAATTTATTTACGAGAATATAACAAATAACTAAAAAGAAAATTACAGGCTGTTTTTATAAACAAATGTTTTCTTATATCATACGCATAAAAATTTTAAACTGAACTAAGAAACGAAAAAGATGATTTTCACGAAGTCAATTTCCAAGCGCAACAAACTCAAAGGTATTACTTTTACAAAGGTGTAAGAGGAAAAAAAGTTTCATATTGTACTTCCGATAGGACAAAAAAATTGTATACGTTGGAAATGTGTTAGGGATCACTGTGAGTGTAGGAGCAATAGAAGACACATATTGACGTGAGGAAAATTAGTTTTACCACAATCCTACTCCTCAAAGCCACAAAGTTGCAGTGTTATTTGCGATGAGCTTGTGTCTACACATAATTTGCCAAACCGCGATCTTGTTATGCGAAGATTTTGTCTCGTCAACTGCGGATGGTGAGGGCACGAAGAAAGCGAATATTGGTGGCTTGTCCTCGAACGCATCCACACACACACTCATGAACTGCGGAACAGAATCGCTCTAGAATTATTCTAAACAATTATCGATTCATGCAAATGAATGCTTCTACACATTCATTACCGCTTTTGTTATTGAAATGAACCACTATTAGCGTTATTATTACAATATAAATTAAATCAATATCGGTTAGGAAACAAAGACAAAACTAGGGAACGCAAATTTGATCGATGTCTCACGTGACTGGGTACCAAAAATCATGCGAACTACCTAGATTTTTTTTTGAGGGGGGGGGGGGNCTCGTCAACGTCAAAGGTCATTAGAGCCCTTAAAACTTGTACAGGTAGGGAAAATGCAGTTACGCACTAGGGAGAGCCAACATGACTCTCCCCGCGTGTGGGACTCGCCGAATGACTCAACCAATATCCACTAAGAACCCTCCTGATCTACAACACACCAAAACATATCTCACAAAATACATCAAATGGAGGGGAGGGCTACAATGAGGGGGGCACATAACATGAAGGGGGACAAAAATGAGGGGTAGGACAGAAAATGAGAAGAATGAAAGATACCCTAACCCTAATAGCGTCGGGATCGAAAAGAACAAGAGGTGACCAAGGGAGGTCAGGAAAGAGAAAGGAAGGAGCATGGCACAAGTAAGTGGTTCTTTTATCGTACTGTACATATAATTTTTTTCAAAGAAGCGCTCAGAAACTGCGAATGACAATAAAGTAATTTACTCTCCGGAAGTAGCTAGGGACCATCGCATCGAGGCTGCAGTGAGCAAAATATCACANGCTTTTATTTTTGCGAGACTCAGACCTTGAGGAATGCTCTTCAGCCTAACCATTTTAAAACATTTACATTTAAAATACAAGATGAACATTGAACGGATCGTATTTACATTTAAAACTGGGAAGCAATTAACGTAAATTCAATAACATTACAACACGGAAACGACGTAGAGTTCCATCCGCTGCTTCTCTTCGTTCTAGTCGTTTATTTGAAAATTCTAAAATTTCAATATCGAAGTTCGTACAAACGAAGAAAAATCGAAGTAAATACAAAATAATAATAATAATAACAAAAATGCTAGAAAGAGCCTCCTTCAATCCCACAACACATTCTATTGATAAACCATGAACAATCCGCGTTCATGTGAATACAACAGTTTCACCAACAATTACAAGTAGAGTAAGTTTCGTAACACAATCTTAAATCACTTGACTGAATATTTTCAGAAGATGCTTTTCAAGTACAAAGCCTCTCTAAGCAGAGATGGAACACAAAATGAAAGAATAAATATTTCCTTAGAAAAAATCGAAAATAAAGTCTTACGTTTAACCGTAAGAAATGAATGGGATATTATCAAAATAGAATTGGTTTAAAATTTCTCTTCGCCTAATTATGTGTTTTTCGGTTACCTTAAGTTGGAATACTTCTGTCAGTACATGTAAGCATGTCTGAAACATTATATTTCCTGGCGGAAAAATTTCGATTCAAAAACGTACTTCTCGGATGCCACTATAGCAGCAATGAAATTATACTCTACATTGTTGAGGAACATAGTGTAGCTATGCTGTCATGGAACTGGGTTACACGGGTCAACATGTCTCATTCGAGAGAGAAATCGTCAGTGACCAACTTCTTGCACTTCCTTTCTTGGAAAACAAACATTTTAAACCATCGTACCACTTTCGTCAATGCACACTCTCAAAGTCGGTATAATTTGCAACCGTTCTCAATCAAAGGTGTTGCACAAGCGAGACATGTGAAATATTTTCGTAAACTACAAGTAAGGTAGAAATTTGAAGGATACTGTCACAAAAAGGCACATTTCGACTCCCGAGTACCAACTAATTGGCGAGTGTTTCTGTTAAATAACTATAGTTTATAGAAAAAAGTTATTGAATTGCAACCAATACAGAACTGTAACATGAAATGCGAGAAATGCTGGGTTTTTTTAGAGTAAACATTCGGTGGCTTTTCAGTTAGAACGAGCGTGGCAGGCGTTCGACAAACATATGTACTTTCAATAAAATTATACGTTATTATAAACTGTCATTATAATCACACACAAAAAATCCGAATCAAAAGCTAATGAAAATTGGTGCAGTACAAGGAACATGCAATGCAAGCATTCAATGAAAGTTTGTTACGTATCTGAGCATAAAATGAAACATTTGATATCTCAACAACAATATTAGAAGTTAGTAACTTCTATTTTAATGAGCATTTTAAAATGGAATTATTCTAACAAGATAATAAACTGTTCCAAAAATCCAGGTAACACGGTAAAATACTTCTTTCGTGCCCAATTTCAGTCACCTGCTTTTTTTTTGTTTTTTTTTTAATTCAGTGAATGGGGAATGTACTAATTGGAGGAGAGAAGACGTCGGAGACGAATAAGAATTCAACAAAATATTACGATCGCGTAAAAGAAAAGGTACTCGTATGGATGTGAAACAACCGTGGACTTTGGAATCAACGCAAGTAATGGTACAGAACAGCCATGCACAATCTTTTCTAGTCGTTCACTTTCGCAGCGGCTCCGGTTGCAGAGCGCACTCCATATGAGCATTATTCATATCGTTCAATTCGCACACGTGTTTCACACGTGTCAGACACGCTTCGGTGACGGCGGCTCCAGATGCATCTGTCAAACTGCACGAATACCAACAGCGCATCTGTCGAATGAGGTACGTCGACAACGTGATGGGTACATTGTCCATTCGGTAACGAAAACATTTCAATCTCGCTTCAATATCCGTAATTAAGTAAATACTTGGTGAACTGACACAACAGATACAAAGACGCTTCACCAATCTCAAGAGAAACTACCGATGAACGGCCGTATCCCGCTTTAACGCGTGACAGGTAAAAATTTTAAATAGCTTCTGGCTTCTCTAAACGCGCTTTAAAATCATTTTCCCAAGCTGATGCAGATACTTCAAATTATTGTTATTGGGGCTTCAGGTTACAAGAGTTCTCACATATCTAAATATAAAGAGATAGAAAAGGACAGACAACAGTTGATTATTATAATAAATTAAAATACACGTCAAGTTCTGATCTTATTAATTTCTTTTAACAAAATAAAGAATAGAGTAAATGTATATCCTCCCAAGAACGTAATTTACTAACATTTCATTTCCGAGAATCGTCCGTCAATGTGCATCCACACCGATATTTCTCCGTATTCTGGCGTATTTTCTGCAGTCAGTTAGTAGGTGACGCACTGTCAGAGAAGCGAACACGTCGCATACGGGAGGATCACCGAGTTGCAAGAGAGCACCGATGAGTCAGAGGATGTCGTGTGCAACTTGGTGATAAATACACCAGGCATTCAAACATCGAAATAGCAATATTTATACATTGATACGCGTATTCCATAAGGAGCACTGGACGTAACGCGCCTATCTTATTCATTTTGCATGTAATTGAGGTAATGGCGAAGTTCAGACAACCCTTGAACATCTCGAATGATAGACAAACCTCACTCAGGGATCGAACCTGCTCTCTCCCGTTCAGCGAATAATCTCCATTGATAAATAAAGGGGAAATAATAAAAAAAACATCATCATACACAAGATGAGACACCACACATCATATCGTGGAGACGATTCAAGTACTGCTCACTCATCGAAACTTCGCATGAATTCGACAAAAAATTCGAAATAAATTACATCGTTCGCGCTAAAACACGGAAGAACTCAGTTCGAAGAATATTTAATCCTCACTTTCGCAACTGCAGGTATTGAAACACTGAGTGTCTACCGAAAACCCCTTCCCGAATAGCGAAGAACAATGTTTAGATCAGAGTTGCAATAGAAAATGCTCAAATGTAATGGCTACTTAAAGAAAACTATTGATATTTGATTGAAAGTTCCGAAAATACTGAGAAGTGATCAACGAGTACATTCTATGTCATCACGACAATAAATGGATTGTTTGATATTGGTACGTGGACAACCTCACCGTCTTCGCTAAAAAAAAATTTGATTTTTCAATGAATAAAAATTAAAATATACATCCAAAATGTCCAAGAAGAAAAGAAACAATCTACTCACGTTTGCTACAAACACTGCAGTGAAATACCACTTTTCCTAAAAACTGACACAACGAACAGAAACTAGAAAAATAGAATTTCGATAATAAGGACAACATTGCTTCCATAGATGCGCTGGATACGAACACCGATTAGTGGATTTAGTAAGTCAACAAAGGATAAACGAGATTATCACGCTGCCCTGTCCATCTCTCAGTTATAGAGGACTAACAAATGTTTATGAAGTATACTCACGCGCATGGGGATCAAACACATCGATAAACAGAGGGCAAGAGAAACTCAGCCGAAGGGGAGAACGACTAACGACTCACTCACTCTCCCCAACACAGATCGCAATATTTCGCATTATGGCGAAAAGCACTCGTATGAAGAAATTTTCTAACTAGAACACATCTGAACTTATCTATTAGCTGCGCTTTCGACCAGAAAACATAGATTAAATACAACGCTCAGTGACAATATCCTGAAAAAGAATCAACACCAAACACTATTGCCAACTATCGCGAGCTAAGTAAAAGGAGATCTAACCGATCGTGAATTTCAATAGTTCCATTAAATTCATGGCGAGATACATAAACAGCGGAAAGAACGAACAAATTCCATTCCGGCGCAAGCAAATGTGTTCGTACATTTTCAAAAAGATAGCTGAAGAAGAAGAAAATATATCAATTATTATATTAAATTACTTTTTTAGTGAATTTGAATAGTGTACTTCCCTAATTGTGCTCCTTAACAATGTAAGAAAACATTATTTACCTAAATCAAGAAGAGCTATAAAGATGCAGTTCGAACAAGTCGTCATGTGATTGAAAATTCGTCTCCAGAAGTTTCTGAATCGATCAACTGTCCAAACAAGCCTTCGAAGTATCGCTCAGACATTGCATCGGGGGAATTTTAGTATCCTTTCCCCCCCCCCCCCCCCCCCCNTACGGCTCGTCGACATCAAAGGTCATTGGAGCCCAAAAAAAAAATTACTCCTATTAACGACCATAATGTAATCTAATTAAATAAATAAAAACTTACGACCTTGTATGTACTAAGAAAAAAAAATTATTTTTTGTGAGTAGCTCACAATATATCATTTATATCATGTTCTTTTGTCCTGTTATGATTCGTGTTATAATTTGCTATTAATTGATCACCTGACGACGGCGTAAATCCACGACGAAACGAAGTGAGCTCTTCAAATAAAAAATAAAAATATTATTCAAAATCCATAAAAGGTCGTAAGTGGCAAAAGTCACTTCGCTCAAACAAAACTGATAAAAGAATGTAATATCTCGTTTCACACCATCAACAGGCGCGGCCCGGAACATAGGTATACCACCATTCACGTAAGAGCTATCAAGTGACCACCGAGGTGCTACGAGAGATGCATCGCGATATCAGCAGCAAAACCAGGAGAAGCTCATAAGAAGGATGGAAACGCGAGTGGCAGCATTCATCCAGCAGCGCAGTGTGAAATAGAGAAAATTCAATAACCCATAAAAAAGAGCCAAGGTGATTGAATTAATGCATTATGAACAATATTTTCGAAAACGAGATTAGATAACGAAATATATTAAACGGGAATGTCAATTAGTGGGCTAATGAATGTAAATTGTTAATGAAATACAGAGTTGCATTTAATTCAGTAGTAATTAAGAGAATTGCAATTTTATGAAATGATGCATGATGTAATTTAGAGAACGAGTAATATTTCAGAACTGATTCATCAGGTTAAAATAAATTAACTTTTTTTAATAATATATTAAATTAAAATAAATTAAATGTATTATTTATTTTTTTTTGGGGGGGGGGGNGTATAAGAGACAGGTATTATATTGAATATATGAAAATATATATATTTTTTAAATGAACTAAGTCGAGGACGAAATTATACCCTATTCACTCGCCGAGAAAGCAGTATTTTTGAAACTTGTTCAGTAGGAAACTCCGCAGAAATCAAACGTTACCGACAATTTTTCGCGAAATAATTATTTTCACCTCACAAATACAATTTTGGTTTAACAACAATTTCAATTAACAATTGACTACTCAACAAAAACGAAAATAAGATTGATACTACTTGAGCAAAAATTATGAACAAATCTCGTTTAATCGATTTCACGTCCGTCAGACAAAAAATACACTGAGCAGTTGGAAAATTCCTAAGAATAACTTGACATAAGTGATTTATAAAAACTTAATTTCTTGGGGAAAATAAACGCAAAAATTGGTCACAAAACAATGAATTATGTGATTAAATATGAATTTTGTTCTTTATCGAAATTTCATGCCATTATCTCCGATTCAAATGTTTCGGAACGGCAAAACATTGAAGGGTCACTAACCAGAGGTCGAATGTATAGGAGACAAGCGAAGAAAAACTTACGTAGAAAAATTTTAAACTTTAGGTTGGAACATTATTGCGCAATTAAGAGTATCTTAATTCAACAAAGCAAAAATATAGAAATTGAATAATTCTATTACAAAAGAAAAGGAATTTATCGATCTTTTCATAATATGAAATAAAATTTTATTAGCGTCAATCATTTGACGCTCCTGTATTATAATGTCTGAAAGAAAAACACAACACATTGTGAGAAAATAGTAGAAAATAGAACGAGGCAGGAATTAAACGCGGGATCCTTCGCACTGATAGCCGAGGTACTAACCACTACACCATCCGTTTTCATCTAGGCTTGAAATCCGGTGGATCGTCGATATTCACAAAATCGAAAGAAAGAAAAAATAAACGAGCGTTAAACTTTTTAATTCAATTAAAAAGTTTCCAATCCCCCACACTTTTGCATTGGATTCATTAAACATAACGGAATGATTAACTGCAGAGAATGATTGACTCAGTCAAAGAAACGACACACCACGACACAAGTAGTCAAACACAAAATTAGTCGTAAATGAGTACCACACGAGACGAAATTTTATCTATTTCCAACAACATTAAAGAATCGCGACAGACGGGGTTCATGGTCTTTTCTGCTTATCATCCGAGCGGATTCAATCATTTTCAATCGAATATTTATCAGCTTCCCTTGTTCGTACGCTTTTGTCTTGGAGATGATTGATATGCATAATGAAACGGGATTGTCTCCGTTTCGAACATCACGAAAGCAGGCAGATACGAGTGATTGAGGCGATCTAGTGGAGCGACCAAGCACCATTACGTAATACGGATTATTAATAAAAGCAAGCTGAAGCGATCGATTTGAAAAGGGGAAAAAATGTTTTATCATTCATCGAAAACGTTTAATGTTTTATACGAAATTTTCCCTTTCGCTACCCACACAAACACACCGAGTCCGTAAGAAGCGACTGAGCTGTCGAAAAAGCACACGGAGAAGATCAAACTTGTAACCTGTCCAGCAAAGAAGGAGACACAAATAGTGTATAGTTCTCGGGACGAAAGAAAAGCAACGACGTGTAACCTCCAAAGCGAAAGCGCCGTGTAGTCATGTGTCTGGTCTTGCGTAGCTCCACCAATTCCAGACAAAGGTTAGAGATCAAGCTCTCTGTCCGTCTTGGTCGGTACATCGATTTCTGTCCATTGTACGAATCGACTGACGTACGTGATGATATTAAGATACTTCTGACACCAATAAATCGCCCACGTGTCTACTACGAGAGGAAGAGTCGGCAAAATCTCGCAAATCTGGCATTGGCCCCTCCACTTTCACGGGGTCTTTAGACTCCTCCCTCACTTCCGTTCTTTCGCTGGCTGTGAGTAGACGAATCGAGGTGAGCAACACGGAGAGCAAGCGGTGTCCGCGTGCCCACCAGCCTCCGTCTTACAAAAAACGAAACGAACCTAGGCGCGCGCGCGTGTGTGTGTGCATGCTGTAATTTGTAAATGGGCGATTCTTCAATATTCCACGAAGCGCCGCGAGATTACAATTGAATTGAGTACACCCGGCCAAAAGTTCATGAAATATTAGTTGAAATTTTGATGTATACTCTTGTTATACAAGAGAGAGCGCGCAGCCCCCTCTCCCCTCTCCCACCCCAGAGAAATATTTTAGCGGCAGAATGAAGTATGCACAAAGAAAATGAAACGGCATTACATGCAGTTTAGATTATTTTAGGCGCACACTGGGGCGCTATATAATGTATTATAAAGCTGGTGGGCATATAGAGAATCGGCAAAAGCTGGCGGAGAGAGCACGTTCGTAGCGCGTCTGCAGCCCCCGCCCCCTTAGTGCATGCATTAAACACTAATGTTAATGGTATGACGTAACCCTTCCCCCCTCGCGCGCCGCAGTTCTTCCCTTGGAGCGAGCAATGAAATTAGTATGGGACTCGCCTCTATATGATATTAGCGAACATTTCAGAGCCTGCGGGGTTCAACAAAAGATGGACGGGCGAAGCGCACGAAAAGGGGGAGAGAGAGAGAGACGGTCGCACGCGAAGAAGAAGAAGAAGAAGAAGCGAGGTGTGGATGAAGAGCGGTGTATCTGGACCGAGAGCTGAGCATCGGTGTCACGGAGTAGAAGCGGAGGAGGAGGAGGAGAAGAAGACAGGGAGGTTTTCTCTTCGAACCTGCACAAGCACGCGAAGGGGCCGGCCACGCGGTCACGCCACGTCCTCCACCCACGCCGCGCTCTGCTTGGACAGGTGGAGCGAATGGAAAGAAAACATTATTCCACACAATGTGATTGCGAACAAATAAGTTGGCGTTGAAAACGCGCTAGAGCGGTGTGAAGTGCAAGATCAAAGAACCGGAACAGGTTGGAAGAAGTGGGCACTCGGTGGTTCACTAACACAAATCAATCTATCATCGTATCTTGTATTTAGGCCGAGTAAAAAATATTCATTGTTGTACCAACGTTTCGATATATTTTTTATATCTTCTTCGGGGCTACCAACTCTAAAACGAGATTACTCTATCCCGTACCAATCCTGCACATTTCCTCCTCGAAGACACACAGCCATTTCTTCACATCTACACACATCCTTCCAACCAGAAAACAAAATGACTATTACACTTTTAGGAACTGTTCCTCCCAGAATTAAAACCAACTCTGTTGGAGAAGAACCCGAAGTAACGACAGTAAATGTTCACGCTTTTGACTTCATTAATCCGAAAGAAACATCGTAAATACGCGGCTAGAAAATTACTTTTTAATCGATAACGAACACACGGTTACGAGACGACGAAATCTCCCACTCGCTGCCGAAGAAAGAAACGATGACTAAGCGATGAGAGGTAGGTAGGGTCTCGACGACATCGGCACGAGAAGGGCGGGCGACAGCCCAAGACTGTGCATTCGCATTATTGATCAGCGCGTTTATAACAAAAGACGAGCCGAGGGCGGGTGGCGGGTGGCGGGTGGCGGGACGCCCAACGGGACGCCCTACGGCTCACTCACTTGGTCGCTCGCACGCTGGCAACTTCACTTCGACGCGACAAGACACACAACCTCGGAACCCCCGATACCAATTTCCTTCTTTAATTCAGAGCTCCCGAAACTTTTTTTTGTTTTGGGTAGACCCCCTGCTTATCTAATATTGATTTTTTGAAAATTCGTGAACTTCGAATGAGTCTTTGACAGTTGGTGTAGTGCCACTCACCTGGAAAGTTTTGAATTTCTAACTGTAGTGCAAAAACATGTTACTTTTTATACATTTATTAAATGGATTAAAATTAAAACCAACCAAATTAAAATTTAGCATTTACTACATAAAATAACTAAATTAAAAAAATGCTTTTAGTGGGAGGGATAACCAGATGCATTGATAACAAATTTTCGACATTTGGCATCAATTTAGTTTGGTTTAATCTCAAATATCCTCGGCAAGTGATGTAGTCTCAATTTTTTACTTTTTTAGGAGATTAGCAAACACCCTGAAACCCCTTTCCACCAGGTATGAGGATACACTAAGTGTATTATTATTCCATTCATGGAAAGCCAAAATTAAGGTCTCCACCTGTTTAAATGAGATCCACAATCGTGGACCCCATTTACATCTCTTGGACCTCAAGTTGTGTGTGTGTTTTGTTCTTTTCTTTTCTTTTTCTTTTTTACTACCAATTTTCGCTATGATATCCAATGTCGTATATGTGTGTGTGTATGTTTAGAATTATGTTCCAAATTAATGTGTTATTGCACAAAAATGAGTTACCTAGGAGGTGCTCTTTCTTATGTCAACGTATTAGGCTCTTGCAAAGAGTTGAAGGTCGAAGATAATTCATGCAATCCGTACTTTTATTGCACTTATTATGTTAGGAGTGTACAATTTCATGCGATGACAAATATTTTGAAACCGATTGTTCTTTTAAATGCCATCTACTTTATAATTATAATATATTTTGATTTCTTCTTGATTTTTTCCATCGTTATTCTTCATGTTTTAGTGCCACGTGTTTTTTGATGTGAATTGTGATTGGAAAGTTGAATGCAGTACACTTCAGATTTATTTTTCAATTTTCTGCACTAGAAACTGGTACACTGAGCATAAATATTAGATTGTTTAATTATTTTTCGAGTCTACGTACTAAAGAAAACCGGAAATAAATAGTTAAAAAAATATTTCTCAGATACTATACATGCTCTATCAGGTATTGAAGAAGATCTTGTTCAAGGTACTCATAACAATGTCTTAAAATTATTTTGCATAACTTGAATCAATACGTATGATTAAAGAAGTACAATTTTAAAAATATTGAGATAAATTAAAATTGTCAGAAAAATGTATTCATAAAAAAAACACTTCATAGTACCCATAATTTAAAACTAAGAATTTCGTGGCCCCTGAGGCCCAAAATATTTCCGATAGCTCCTTCAAAGTAATCGTCACGTGACGCACTAGCCCTACAAAAAAAAATTCTCAGAGTTCGCTGGAATAAATGTCAATTTCTTTTCTTGAGAAAATTGTTTAGTGGAATAAGGAGGAAACGAGAAATAAGCAGGGAGAATTAATAGACATGGTCTTTTTCTCGTCCATGTTGAAGCATTCCTAGTAGAAGTATAGCAACTGACCGAATGGAGAAACCCGTGAAACGAGCAAGCAATTAATGTGCTTCTACATTTCCTCATCAATAATTAATTCGATTCCAGAGAGGTTCTCTATGAGGCAAACGATTCTTTCGTTTGAGAACCCAAATTGGATAGTGCCTTCAAAAGTCGCAAAAATTAAACTGATTAATAAAACTATCCTGAAACGGGGGAGTGAATTGCAAGATTTTGGGTGAAAGGAAAGATATCGACTGAAATCATGAACAGGATACCACTGACACGTCATAGATCGAGACATCTCCTCGCTTCCGAGACCAGATCTTTTCTAGTCACCTGGCACTGAATCATTATTCGCTAAAATAGGTGAAATGCCAGTGATTTCTTAATTTCACAAGTAAAGAAATCCCTCGGATTCTTCTGCACCTTCAATTGCGTATCGCAAGTTCGCCGTGGATACGACTGAGTCCGCATGCACGACTCCCGAGTCTCACACATAAACCCTTAACCCAACAATAAAAACGCAGGGGTAGCATCGTCAACCCCTTGACGCTGCATGCCGAAGGGACGCAGTGGATTCCTTGCACAGATAAGCGAGATGAGGTTCCCTACCGCAGTTTTCCCTCATACGGCGTCTCCGTTATCGGTTCGGTAAGAAACGATCGTATCGTTACGATCGCCGCCAACCCAGCATCCATCCTCCAGAATTATACCGTCAAATCCAACACTACACTCGAATCGTAAATATTATCTCTAAGGTCAATATATCTTCGTGTACTCACTGCTGTTCTTTATCATCATCCGATGAATTATTAGAAAAATGAATGAACTCGATTTGGGAGCCAGACAGGGAGGTGCACCATCGCAAAATACAAGACTTCGTTTCTCATCGACAGAGTTATCACACGACAGGTTGAATGTAATTACGCCTTCTAGTACTCATTAGTTTTGTTTCTTTTCGATGTGTTGTATAGATTCCTCAATTGTGTAGATCCAGGTGGGGGGAAAATGCAGTTTCGCACCATAGAGAAGACCCGTTGTGTGGGACTCGCAGAATATCTCGACCACACCCACTAAAAAATCCGTCCTGTATTCAACAAATATCTAAATACAGAGATGAAAGGAAAGAAAAGCAAAAAGTTGCCCAATACATTATATCAAAAATGAATTATTTTTGAACTTGTGGGAGGATCCCCGATCTACTCATAATTTTTTCCTTGGGGCTTTAGGGCTCGTCAACATCAGAGGTCATTAGAGCCCATCTACTCATAATATTCAATAGTTGATTAACATCATGCGTTACATTTCCGACAACTGTTGGTAAATCTGCATCTAGACCAATTTGTCTCCGTATACTCGAGTATCTTCTGTGAATCAGTTAGTAGGTGACGCATTGTCAGAGAACAGCTACACTCCTCACAAACGGGTTCATCATCAAGTNTTTTTTTTTTTTTTTTTTTTTTTTTTTTTTTTTTTTTCGTGGGGCTTTAGCTCTCGTCAACATCAAAGCCTCGCGCCTGGCTCACCTACAGGTCTGTGTTAAAGATGTTTTAAAAATTACTACTGTGTTAAAGATTCGAGAAACAAAAATAATTTTAAAAACATAATTGAAATTTGTAAAAAATACTTTAAGAAAGAATAGTTTAATTAGAGAGTGCGAGAAATTGTTTAGATGACGAACGACAAATTATTAGACAAAAATTACTCAGGATAATCACTGAAGTAAAGTAAATTTGAAGACATTCAATTAAAATAACTTCACTATAATGTAAAGTACAAGTCGTATTCCAGTGAAATAAAAGTCGAATTCTCATCTATTGAAAATTCCCTTCAATTAAAAACACATTAAAAATAAAAACAATAATGCATTGTAATACAAAACAGTTTTGTTCACCAACACAATATTCGCAATAGGAATAATATTCATCGTCCTAGAGTATCAACCATTTTTTTGCCAAAAAGGGCCGTATCATTCGGGAATCGTTCTATATAATTCCCTGTCCAAAAATATAAAAGATATTATTAAATTGAATCTCTTCTAATCCGCGCTAGAAAGCTACCTTCTGCACCAGTGCCTCTACAATGTAAAAGAATTTACTGATTTTAATAAAAATTAAAGCCATCTTGTACTTTACCACGCCATTGTTGTAGTACTTTCAAAATATCTGACAACAATTTCAAAACTATTTTCCTGCATGCTAGTGTTGTGTCTTATTACCCATATAAATTTAGTTATATATGCACTCAACCCTGACACGGTTGTGTACATTAATTCTGTAGCCCGATCCCGGCTCGGGTTTTTCTCCGTTTTTCCTTCGGATAGAGGCGGATGTTTTATAAAGTCACGCTAAGCTCTTGCCTAGAGACGGTATCAATTGAAATAATTATTAGCGAATTTAGTGTTATTTAATACTTACGATTTATCAACAATACTTTCCGAATTATTTATAATTTGATCGTAAAATACTTATTTGTAAAATGACTTTTCCATGTTTTATTAAACACAATATTTGTTGGTATCTGTTAATACTATAATATGTGTCAATCAATTTTTTTACCGTTAGAGTATGATGAAATGTTTCAATCTGCCTCTGCCTTAGGGCCCTTGATCGGAATTGATGGGATGGTCCCTTGCTCGCTTCCGGGGAGTAAAATAGTTTATTGTCCTCCATGTGGTCATACGCAGTTTGTAAGTGCTTTTTTCACGATAAAGTTTATTTGTTTATTTATGTATTTATAATAATTACTATTAGAAGTGGTACATGTTAGTAAGGTGTATTTTGACGTTCCTAAACAGGAATATAAGCCATCAAATAATTACAATAAGACACAATATTTTTATTTCCTTATCATAGGATTATTGAAAACAAGACGTCTACCACACAACGCATTATTCTCGAACAGTCACTCAATTTGAGCGCGTCACTTAAGAGTGGAATAATGAGAAATCTAATCCAGATGCCCAGTTTTACTTGCACACACGAAAAATTGCCATCGCGGGCGGACTGTGAGCTCCTTCATGTTTTACCGCGTTTTTTATTATTATTATTTTTTTATTTTTTTTTACGAGATGAAAACGCAACAGTTAGAGCACCTCTCGTTTATTTCAAATAAACGAACGTACCTAGTACAAATGCAATACCGTATTCGATTGTGAATAGAATATCATACATTCTTGACAGTTCGCATCATATTTGTCATGAATGGCGGAACCATCGAATTGTAAAATATGCGCTATGTTCTGAGAACAACCGCACGTTTAATCCCCATCCTGGCAAACCGGGTTTTTCTCCGTTTTTCCTTCGGGTAGAGGCGGATTTCTTATACAGGTTCTGTAAGTTTTTGTCTAGGGACGTGTTTATTGCAACAATAAATCGTGAATTTAGTGTTTTATTTCAACTCTTATGATTTTTAAACACTGTACTCGGAATAATCAATAGTTCGATAATAACTCGTACATGTAATTTTTTGCGTAAAATTACAAACATGTTGATATTATATTAGTATTATAACTCGCAGCTAACTTTTTATCTTTTCTAGGAACGTTTGCAGAAATTTTTGAATCCGCCTCTGCCTTAGGACCCTTGATCGGAATTGATGGGATGGTCCCTTGCTTGCTTCCGGAGAGTAAATTAGTTTATTGTTCTCCACGTGGTTATACGCAGTTTGTACTGTTTTTTGACAATAAATTTATTATTATTAAATTTATTATTATTGTTAATACACAAAAAGCAACAACACGTCTTTTCCTGTCGGTATGAAAAAGAATACGAACGTCTCTTACAATGCGTTTTTAACTTGATGTTATTCTTTTGGATAAGTCGGTGATGAAATATAAACGGAACGAATCCATTTTTAACCAACGAATTAAAGAAAGACGTTAGCGAAAATCTCATTAAAATAAAAATCTGCATTTTAATATACTCTCTTTCCAATCCAAATACATACGACAGCACTTTTCCCTCAGCGATTCTAATGCCGATGAGTAAATATAAACGAAGGGGATATTTTAAGTCAACTTCAACAAAATCATAAATATTCTTTGTTTACTCTTTAATATTCCACGTGTAATTTTAAAACGAAACAAAATTTGGAAAAAATTACATCAAATTCAATACGTCAATCTTATTCTCGGATTCCTTTTAAGTATTTTTAAGCTGATACCGGTATTTATTCTAGATGTTTTTTTTTAATTCTTACTCCATGAGATTGAGTTATCTCGAGAAAAAATAATAAGGACGAATAATATTTTATGTTACGTCCTTTTTGACACAAAATTTTGAACTCGGCTTGAAAACCCCGCCTCTCCTGAGCTCGCACACGGATTTTAGGGCACTCGAGACCAAATTGGCTTTTGAAAAAACTGCCCCCGCTCGTGGACCTCGGGTGCCAATGCAACTGAGAGGGGAATCGCACACATGGGGGGAGTTTTTGCGACAGGGAGCGCGGTTCGCAGATAATGGTGAGGACGAGGCATTTCCTGGGCAAGTCGTCATGCTACTTTTTCCGGAATTTGAGGATATTTACGTCCTGAATGTATATATATATATATATATATATATATATATATATATATATATATATATATATAAAGTGGAACGAACCGTTAAAAATTCAGAATTGAGGCGACGTTCCAACTCTGACGTTTAATTGCTCTCGTCTTGAATTTCGTTTCTGTCCAAAAGAAAACTGATCTTGCGCGCGTACGACTGTTTCGTTTAGAAAGGACACGGATCTTTATAGTGTGATCAACACAAAACTTGCGTCAGAAAGTGGGCATTTCGCAGTGTTACTCACGCAAATTCCTTACTCAACGAAAACTTCGACCGAGACCAAAAGGGTCAATTGCATTAAACGTGATATAAATAAGAGGTACTAATATTAACGTCCATTATGTAATCATATTAAATAAATCATTAAAAACTCACGATCTTCTATGGACGAATAATATTTTTATTTCTTATGAACTTGATCACCTGACGAAGGTGTAAATTCACGTCGAAACGAAGTGAGTTATCCATAAATAATAAAAATATTATTCGTCCATCAAAGGTCGTAAGTTATTAAACATTTATTTAATTCGATATGGACAAGGTTAAAAAGATTTTTTTTTTTTGTATTTAATGCAGCATTTATGGCTACGGGTATTTCGTAAAGGTAGTCAGTCAGTCGAAGGAACTTTCGTGTTTTAAAAACGTATCAAAATACAGGTCCAAAGCAGCGTGCACACAAAATGATATATATTTCATGAGTTGACGAGATACTTTGAACCCAAAAACTTGTACAGATAATACACAAAACGTACACAATAAAGATATATAAATAATAAATACATATTTAGAAAAGAAAAACACACTAGTACGATGTAATGTAAAATAAACGATCTCACGGGAACAGCACAGACGTCAGATGTGGAGCTGTGCAAAAACGACCCATCACTTCGTGGACCAATGCCAAGTTCACCGACTCGATGAGGTTTTTACAAGAGTTAACAAGACACTGACCCGGATCAGTGAACATAGTTTTATAAAGATAGACCTTCAAGAACGCATAAAGTAAGGGAAAACTGAAGTCATAAACTCCTCACGTTGATCCATACGACAATGTTGCTACTATTTGTGTTTTGGAAACCAATTCTATTTAAGGAATCTGTCAGAAATATCTGGTAAATAGCAAACGATATATGACAATATCTCAATTACAGAACAAGTTGAAATAAGAAATATACTCACGACAGCAATCCCAAGAATAATCGCGGGCCTCACTACTTATCATAATTGATTCGAGGTATAGCAAGTATCATAAAGAAGAGGCTGTTTCAATAAGTGCTTTTAAAGACTTTTGAAGACAAAGAAGAGGTGAAATTGCTTATCTGCTGAGTAGAAGAGAGGCAGCAGGAAGGACGAAAGGTTAATTTGGGGTCAATCAAAGACTCATTTTAATCGTTCGCTTGTATCACAAGTAATTTTTATCGAATCTGAAACACGAAAACTCTGTTCTAAAAACGTAAGAATATTGAAACTAACCGCGCGTTAACACATATAACTTTTCCATGTAATTTATTTTCATACTCCATTTTCACTAGGTTTTACTCCGGAACCATTCCACGTCAAATCAACGGTTTTTTAGATTTTTACATGGTCGTCTCAAATTTTCATAAAATTTTGTAGGGAGGTAACCACTGTTTTTAATCTACGCCAAGTATTGTTGTAAAATTTCAATACGGTTGGAAGTTACAACAATAAATCGTAAATCTTAAACAAAGCGTTCCCAAACGGCTCTACATAAAACTCTTGAATTGCTCTGGAAGCTCTCCTTATTGAGACAGAGAGCTGACAGATGTCATTTCACAACTTATTTCATGATATACTATACATTAGAAATTAAAAATAAAAATTTTCTCCCCTCCTTGAACTATGTCAAAATTTTATGAAAATCTGAGATGGCGAGGTTGATTTGACATGGAATAACCATCTCCCGAAATGAAAAGTAGGATTAAGATGTCATCATCGCCTATGAAAGACACTAGTACAATTATTCTGGAACATTGGCAAAAGTTTTTCCAGGAACCAATACAACGAAGATTAGAAGAGATCTGCTTAGACCGATAACGATAGTTTCTCTAACAAAATAGCGTGGATAAAATAAAACTTTTTGATAATATATGATGAATAACAAACAACAGATTGACGCGTCGTGTGCGTAAAGCATCTTCTACATATTCACATCACACAGTACACAATGAACGCTTTCAGGCTTTCAGTATTGAACTCGGGTGTTCTACATACGAAATTCAAAGGCGGGCAATATTCCTTAGGGTATGCGATTAGGTTGGAGCGACGATCAGCGATAAGAGGAAAGCGGAGTGTGACGCGGCGCTAACCTTCACGTGATGACAAGTGAGGGCGTCCATGTCGGCACTGGTACGTTTTCTTTGCTCTTAAGAAAGGTAGGGTCACCATTGTTGCGGCGGCTTTCAAGAGTGTATTACATTGTTCTGCGACGGATTTTGAGCGATTGATAAGAGTTGCGTCCACCGAAGACTCGCGTTGTGGGATGAAAAGGATTACAACCACTACAGACGTTGTGACTATGGAAATTAATTCGACAAGTAAGTTTGACGAAGGTCTAAATGCTAAACAATCAGCTGAGACTCTTTGAACATCCGCGCATGCGCAGGCGCTTCACGAGGACTCCTCCTCCTTCTCTCGTCGCTCCTAAACATAAACGCAGTCGCGACGCTCGCTTCTCCGCTTCACTCTTCTCTTTCCTCTTAGCGCTGATCGTCGCTCAGATACTCCTTACGCGAACTGGTCCAAGATCCTGTGGAATCCCGAAACTATTAGCAAAAATTACGTCAACGAATCACAAGTCCTCATGAAGAAACGCTACTTTTTCGAAATTGTTCGCGTCATAAAGAAACCGTTCAAACTGAAAATCACAAACAATCGGATTTGGCTTTCACGATGCCGAGGAAGCAGACAGATTGTAAATTACAATACAGGCAACTAACAATATGTGTGAAGCGACCAGAAGAAACAACTCCATAACGCTTTGTACCCTCAAAGTCATTTTCCTTTGCCTCTAAGAGAAATTCCACTTACGAAAAAAGAATCAAGAACGAAAACGCGCTGTGTTTATTAGTTTATTTTGTATCAGTCGCAGTAAATTACTTTATTGTCCTCAATGTGGTCATAGACTTAGTTTGTAACAGCTTTCTTGACAATAATTTATTTGCTTATTGTCAGTCTAACTGGCTTCGTGTTGGTATAGAACCTGTACTCAGTGTAGCCAACGCTTTTACTTCGCCATCGTCCAAAAGAGTAATGATATTTGTACCTCGCGTTATGTTCGCAGGACATTCGAACTTCTCAAAACTTAAGTCCATTGCCACTATGGGCCATCAATTCAATTCACTTGCTCTTGTGGCGCTATTCTGTTCTTTTTTGCATCGAGCAAAGTGGGGAACAAATATTACCTTGTGTCCTTGTTTGTGATGTTATTAACTTGTACTTCTTTACAGCAAATAGTCGCTTTTCGTGACTACTATTATTATTTGTTTGGATATTATTTTAATTCTGTGACTACGCTTTTAAGCATTTTGTCATAGACAGAGCTTAATTATTTTTGTGACTCTTTTTCCACTGATATTTGGAGTTAGTGGGATCAATCTCGTTTTATCTTCAAAGGGAGAATTCGAAAGGCAGCCATATTGAATAATTTTAGGCAAAGTATCTTGACTTTGAGTAGAGGAGACCAACACTTAATGTCCCTTAAACATTTCCCAATAGCGGCGTTCTCCGAATCCACAAAGCATCAAGGCACGCGACTCAGCTTCGCCGTTTTCATCTCATTTCATTTAATATTGCCGCCGCGCAGCGAAAATGAAAACTATGCAGCCGCAAGAACGAAATGAACACCGCCGGACGCAATTTTTCGGAACAGTAAAAGCGTGAAAAAAATCGAAATTGCAAACAGAACAAATAACAAACATGACGAAGCACAAAAAAGCGCCATGTTCTCGAAAGTAAAATATATTTGGGAGAAATATCATAACGCTGAAGAGAACATTCGTTCAAGCAGAATCACATTTATCTCAGATAGCGATATAAATGGCCCAAAGAGAAAATATTCGGGTATTAAAGTATCACGAATTATTTCACAGACGTGTTGCGATGAAAATACGATATACCTTTCCCTCATGCACCATTTCTAAATATATTTCACAATTTTTTCTCTGTACATTCTTCTACGTCAAATATTTAAAAGTTATAATTTTCCTGTACACTGCAGAAAAGAGTAAAGAGAAAAACTAGTTTCAAGTATGATGCTACAAAGACATACAAAAACACTTAAACTTAAAAAAATTGATATACTGAGGAACTAATTAACCCGAATTAAAATAGAATTTACTAAAAACATAAAAAAACTGTTGATATCAAGGAAAATAAAAGATGGGTCTTTTACGCTCTTCATTACCCAAAATATACTCACAATATTGTACATCACTCGTAAGGATGGTGTCACAACAAAGAATAAATAAAGACTTGTTATTACAGCAAATATGTAACTAATATAAACACGGTGCATTGAACAGTAGTTGAGGAACTTTCTTTCCACAAAACATATCGTCACATAGGACGCAGTACACTTAGTATTCACTCAAGCATATGCCCCTCCGTGGCCACAGTGTTAGCGTGCTCGCTCATCACAAAGTCGGGTTCAATTCCCGGTGGGACACATAGCTTTCAACATGAATGTCCCAGTTCCTATAGCTGTGACTACTGAAAAGCGAACCCTCCTTCCTCTATCCACCTCCTCCTAGTATCCTCCTGCCTTAGAGCCCTTGATCGGAATTGATGGGATGGTCCCTTGCTTGCTTCCGGAGAGTAAATTAGTTTATTGTCCTCCACGTGGTCATACGAAGTTTGTAACTGTTTTTTGACAATAAATTTATTAATATTATTATTATCAAGAACTCCCACATACCCTCCACGTGGTTAGAAGCTGCTGAAGACGTTCCTGACAATATGGCAGGGGTTAAGCTGGATAAGGTATGCAGTTCCCTTGTCGATCCCAAGGAATCCGAGATTTTAACGTAGCGTTGTGTTGGAAACGATTGACGGTAAAATATGTACTCTGTTCACCATCCCTGGTTCTTAATGCTATATGCCGAGTCGAGATATTTTCATTGTTCCTCAGCGTAGGTTTTCTGCATATTTCGGGCAATTGGGACTATGATGATGGTTTTCCCTACGATTGTTATGTCTGATGTATTACGTTCTTCTTTATTTTATTCTATTGGCGCTTCATGGCTCGTCAACATCTAGGTCATTGAGCCCTCACTTATCTAAATTCAAAGACGAAAGAACAGAACACAGATTATTATTACTTCAAATAAAATGAAAGCTAAATCCGAAACACAATTTATTTACCATGGAAAAGAAAGAAAGAAAGGTAGAAAGGAGAGAAGAAAAGGAAACAGAAAGAAGAATGTAATTTTAAATCCTCCTCAGAATTTATGGAAGGAGCCCCGATCTATTTATGAAAGTCAAGTAATGTATTAATATGATCCGTTTCATTTCCGAGAAGGGTTGGTAAATCTGCAGCACGAGTGATAGCTCTCCGTATTCTCGCATATTTTCTGCAGACAAGTTCAGTATGTGAGGCGCTGCCAAATAAGAACTACACTCGTCACGCACGTTGCAAGAGATACCGATGTACTGGAGGAGGAAGGGAAAAAAACGACTCCTACAATTAATACTCTCACGTCCGAAAAACTGATGGAGATCTACGTAAAAGAAAAAGTACAGAGGCCCGACAAATAAAATGCACAAGCTCCCAATATCAAGACTTGTCAGACACACAATAACAAATCCCATATTTTGGGAAGTAATTCGCCCATGTATAACCGACAAGAAACAACACGAGGATACGCGCGTGTCGGCTCCGAAGAATAAAGCACTCATGGGTGAAGCTGAAGCGCTGCATATATGCGAACGCGCGCGTTGACAGCAGCGGCGCGGGACCACCGCCACCGCCCACAAAACTCGATGAAGAGCCAACCGTTTCGCGTCATCAGGCAATCGGGGCTGCTTTTGGGAGTTGCCAAGGCGAAAGAACGGCGGGGGTGCAGGGGGGGGGCGCTTTCCCCAGAGCGGTGGTTCGGCTACAACAGCAGCCGCCGCCGCCGCCGATCGCCCTCAAGCGCGTGAGCAAGCGAGCGAGCGAGCGAGCGGTCTCCGCTCTCCTCCGGGTCGCAGCAGCTCGAGCGTCCGACCGTCCCTGGGCCGCCTCCACAACCAGCAGCAGCAGCAGCAGCAGCAGCAGCAGCAGCAGCAGCAGCAGCAGGTCGCTGGGGAGCGAAACTGGCGAACGGTAGCGCGGCTCAATCAAACGTAATTCAATTACACGAGGCCGGGCGGGCGGACGGGAGGGTCGTGGGTCGGTCGAACGAATAGACAGACAGACGACAGAACGAGGAGAGAGAGAAAGGGAGTGGAAGAACGATGCAAGGGGAATCGACCCCGGGACTACAGGAACGCTCCAGACACGAAAGGATGCGAGGGCGGCAGGGACGGGGAAGGGGAAGGGAGGGATTGCGTAGCTGTTCCGCTCTGAGAGCACGAATTACACAGCAGCAGCAGCAGCAGCAGCCGATAGTCGGATCGAGGAGGGATCTTGGAGCGATGAGCTAAGCCGCAATTTCCAACATGGGCGCACGTAAGGTTCACACTCGCGCCCGCCAATCAATGCAGTTCAACTGCGTTGTACGCTCATTCCGATGGCGAAGTACAAACATCGTTTTCCACGCGGGAACAACCTGGCCCGGGTTTCACTCCGGTCATCCTCCGGTTGGTGGCGCATTTCTCTTGGGCGGGAATGTCATCATACTTTTCTTTTATTACTCTCGAATTTTTACTGTATTTACAATTCATTTTGAATAATAAATGAGAACAGTAGGTATTTATTAAATAATTTATTTTCTAAATATTAAATCCGCCACTGGCAATGGGCCGGGTCCCTGATGGGTTGGTACCTTGCTTCTTTCCGGAAAGTATCTTAGTTTATTGCGCGCGCCCCCCCCCCTCCATCCACGTGGTCATATGCCTGTCTCTTATACACATCTCGTAAATCTTAAACAAAGCGTTCCCAAACGNTTGTTCCAATAAATTGCATTCGTCATACAATTCAAAACACTAATAATGAGCACTTTTCGATTTACAACGCTTTACAAGAACCTTCCACGATATGTTCTATCCTTATTGTGCGCATTCAAGAAGAAGCTATTGTATCTTGTTGATTCGAGGCCATGAACCCAATGACACGCAGCGCACTGCAACAACTTTGAGCGTAACTTTATTCGGTTTCTGTTTTGAGCGGAACTTTCTCGTACTTTCTCTCGTGCGAATTGTTTCTTCTTTTCTTTTCCTTTTATATATATATATATATATATATATATATATA
>NNCF01126945.1:1067702-1101649 GCA_002313205.1 Laupala kohalensis
CTCGTGCACGTATGTTGGCAGCAGTGCTCCTCCATATTGTGTCTTCTCTATCTCGCGGAGGGCTTTTTCTCAAGAGATGCTACTGGGAACTCCCCGAGTGGAGTCGGGAACTGATGCTCTGCTGAGTGACAAAAGGTGGTCGACGAGATCGTTCAGGAGCCATTTTCTTTTTCAATATTCTGATTTTTTTATGAAATAATACACTATTACACATCAAAGCTTTTTTAACATTTGCTGTAATGTTAAAATGTAGGGTTGTTCAGCGGGGACGAAACCTGTCGTCTTTGCAGCGAGTTAGAAGAAACTGCCCGTCATATTGTCCTGAACTGAGAGGCTCTAGAAGTATGAAGGAGAACTCTTCACCAGGACGAAACTTCTATCCTGGAATCGGGAGAAAGGTTCTGTCCCTCGTGAAGGGCACAGTGCTAGAGCAGTTGCTAGGGTTTTCGGATATGCGCAATGCTTCATAGCCTACGTGCTTAGGCCAGTCTCAACCGGTCTCCAAGCCCCTCTTCCGGACTGTTTATGGTGACTTTCTAACATAATGAATAGAAAACATTAACGAAAGTTTCATTCACTATAATGTGCTCGACTAACGTCTGAAACTTCTGTAACTTCGTAATTTTAAAAGCTTCGACTTCCTTACTAAACACCTACATTCAAATAAACAGGTTTAAGGGCGACAAATTGATCGGCATGTTGACTCACCATGAGATTATTAGCACCGTCAGCGCGGGTAGCAAGGTTTTTGAGTGAGGGGGAGGGGGGGACAAGGTTTCGAGTGTCAGGAGGCGAATCAGATACATCTCATAAGTACGATCGGTGCGCGGAAACGTAACAAACATCCCTCACGAAGTTTCTAAACCTCCAGAAGCTTTACTGATATTTCTCAACCTGCGCGGACAGCGGGCGGTGATTTTACAAAATGTAATAAGGTCACAAATGCTTTTTGAATATAATAATGAGCAGATGCATCCCGGAACAGCGCGCACGAAACATCCCTCATGATCCAGGGAATAGCAAATATTGAAGTTACAATACCAAAGCTGAACGGTGGCGATGTCGTATACACAAGTAACAAACGTCGTTTCTGCGAAATATTTGTGAATTGTCCGTTAAGAATATTATAAACACAGAATTAAATATGTTACTCGACGAGAATCAGGTTAAGTAAGAAGAAGACGAAAGACTTGTTATGTGAAGACATTAGTACAATACACAAATGCTGACTGATACGATGTACAGATTGTATCCACTGAATAGAGCAGAAACTGTTTTACATTTTGCTACTGAAATAGATTTGTCCATTGTAAATCACAGTTTAACTCAGTTCGTTTAACCGAAAATATTTTTCTTTCAATGCTTATCCCCAATATAATTAATTGAATTCAATATTATTAAATTCAACTTACTTCTGTGCGCTAGGTTCCTTCCTGTCTTGTATTGCGAATACCGTCAGTTTCGAGTAAATTAAAACTAAATTTATTTATAAAAAAAAATTAATAGCATGGAGCAATAATATCTTAAAGTTGAACGAAGATTTTTTTTATTGCGACTTAACTCGCCATCGTCTCCGTCATTAGAGCCCTCACATATCTAGTTTCTTCACTTTACCTTGAACGGTGTCGAAAATAAATCGATCGAGTATAATTTTGGGAGAATGATTGAAAGTTTTCGAGTTCCCCGTCTAGAGTTGTCTTGAATGACCGACTCCATCATCAACACACACAGAAAACGATTAAAGACGCAAACTTTAAATTTTCAAGAGTGTTTCTTTTATATTGTAAAAACTTCCTGAGAAGGAATTACGTGTAATATCATTTAAAACGGGGTGGATTGTCGTCGAAATGAGGTTCCATGAATTTTCGCTATTTTCACGATATCTAATTAAATAAATAATGAAAGACTTACAACCTCTTATGGACAAATAATATGCATCACGTGGTAACAGCTCACAACCTTTCGACTTCGTGTTAAGTCGTCAGGTTATGCAAATAATAACCAAAAAAACGTAACAGAACATGATGTTAGACATAAATATACACACAAAATATGTTTACAGAAAAGCACAAACTACACAAACATGTTATATTATATTATAAAAACCAGATAACTTTTCTGTGTTAGTGCGTAAATTCAAACTATTGTGTGTGTTTTTTAATAAATACCATTTCTGGTAAACCACGTTTGTGATAATTTCTTTGTCCAATTTTTTTTTCAGTACATCAAGTGATCAATATTAATCATTAGTGAGATAACGATATCCTCCGAAGGCATGGAGGCATCTAGATTTGTGTACATTTATGTTATGTCAATAACTTAAAACAGGCTTCTGTTTCTTTCTTCCTTTTTTTATTTTTAGATATTTCATTTCCAGTATTTGCAAAGGGGTACAAAAGTTGTAGACTTTTGTCGTTTTATTATTTTCGAGATATCTTACTAACTAGTAAAAATATCTTTTTTGTTTCGTCAAAAAATTAGAAGGAAGAGGAAATGGAAGAAGTCATAACCTAACAAAGACTCTCGTGAAAAGTCGAGTGTGATCCGTTAGTAAGTTAACGCAGAAACAATATTCGAACGAAGAAGAAGAAAAATGATAATAATTACCATCACTGATATTAAAGATTTTTTAAAAACTAGATACCAATTTCAAACTACTTTTGATTATAATATTTACAATCAGTTCTATTGAACTTAAAAACTGATTCAATTTTTTCATAAAACGATTACGCAGTCCAAATTCGATTGAATTGTGCCATTCTTACGCATCTTAACGCAATATTTAAAAATACGGAATTTCTAAAACGTTTAACATGAACTTTTACAATAAGTATATATTAATTATACTTTTAAAGTATTCTATAAAATTCTATTAATGTATATATTTCGTGAAAGGCTTTTCCTCATTTCATTGCACAAGGAAACCGTTCTAAGCAAAAACTTACAATGAGTAATACATACATTTTTCGAAGTTTACTCAACAATGGTTTCATGTGTGAATTGTGTATTCACGTTCGCAATTAGAAAGTAACATTTTTACGAAAGACTATGATAGTGTTTCCTATGACGAACCACCATTTCTGTTGTTATAGTAATAAGTCTAGCCCTGACGAACAGATAAAATTCAATATCGAAACGATGCCTCAATAAACAATATAATATTGAGACATGTCTTACTTGTTGAAAATCTAATGAAGGTGAAATGATAAGCAATTGGTGAACGAAATTGATTGTCTAAAATTGGGACTCATAGACTCAACGAGGTATAATAGTGAATTTTAATTACATCAAATATTCTCGTACTAGAACTTATATTAAGAATGCATCACACAGTGAAGAGATCAAAACACATTCCATAGACGGTGTTGGTGATTATTTGTTGGCGTAATTCAAAACGACATAAATTTTCTTAGTTTCACCAACCACATATCTACGATTAGAGTCAACTTTTCGTCGCATTTCAGTCATCTTCAGTAATCTCCTCTGGACAAGTCAATTGTTGTAACTTTTCTTTTTGCCCGGAGGAAGTTGACTCTAATAAAAAATATATGGTTGGTGAGATTAAGAAAATTAATTTCACATTTATTACAATTCGATAATAACTTGTACATGTAATTTTTTGCGTAAAATTACAAACATATTGACATTATATATGTATTATAACTCGCAGCTAACTTTTTATCTTATCTAGGAACTTTTGCTGAAATTTTTGAATCCGCCTCTGCCTTAGGGCCCTTGATCGGAATTGATGGGATGGTCCCTTGCTTGCTTCCGGNATATTGTCCTCCACGTGGTCATGCGCAGTTTGTAACTACTTTTTGACAATAAATTTATTATTTATTATCATCATTCCAATAAGTTAACGCGTTTACATTTTTGTAATTACGACTGGATTATTTTGAAGTTCGATCTCCAAGATTAAAATGAGAAAGTATAACGGATGAAACGTTGCTTTCGGAATTACAACTTTTCAGAAATCCCACAAATTTAAACAAATCAAAACTTCTGAGGGTTTCTTTCCATCATCTTAACTTCGAGTACCACCACTAGAATTGTAATAAAAACGAACGTCTTATCAAACTCATACTTTCATAGTCAGAAGCAAAATGGGACCGAAGAATATTTTAAGGCTAATCATTACATTACCTTCACTTTCAAGTTGGCATTTTTCATCCGTCCGACTTCCCAAGATAAGGGGAGCGCACCGCCTCAGTTAAAGAACGCGCGCGCGCCCCATACTGCGACTGTAATAAGCGCATTGCGTGTTTCTCGCCATAAGGAACATTCGGACGACGGCGCCTATGAATGTCTGGACGCGTGTCTAACACTAATTCGCCATCCGACAAAGGCAAACGCCAAATATCTTTTCTTTTTTTCCTTTTCTTTAATTAACATACCCTGAAAAACTGTTTCGAATTATTAACTCGATGGAATACAAAGGATAAAAAAAATATACCACAATTAATATTTCGTCTCAATGTGAGGCGCAAGAATCCGTCGAGATTTTTTGTTATTTAGGGCTCCTCAACGTCAAGGTCATTAGAACCCTTTAGAGAAATATGAACCCCGACAAATAAAAATACTAGCAGTACCAGAACTGTTTTCACATCAAATCAAACCTATAATTGTTGAATGATGAGGAGGAAGAAACAAATTATGAGGAGCTTCAAATGTTTCTTTAAAAAAAATCCTGCGAAACGTTTCGATTCGTTTATTTTTCCCAATCAAAAACTGCTTTCAATAAACAAAACGAAAGCAGAAATCAAGATTTTGTAAATGAGGAATCCGGAGCGCAATTCAGCATTTTCTCAACTCATCTACACATCAAGTCATGTATCTTCGCTTCGAGAAATGTAACAGAGGGGGAAAAATCATGAACGGAAAAGCCTTGTTTTTATTAGTTTATTGTATATTGGTCGCAGTAAATTACTTTGTCTTCTCTCTCATTTTTTCGACACGTCGGTTGATTGTGTTGTCTTATGGCTCATATTAATTTAGTTTTATGTGTACTCAACGTTGGCACGGTTGTGTACATTAATTCTGTAGCCCCATCCTGGCCCGGGTTTTTCTCCGTTTTTCCTTCGGGTAGAGGCGGATTTCTTATACAGGTTCTCTAGGCTTTGTCTAGGGCCGTGTTTATTGTAACAATAAATCGTGAATTTAGTGTTTTTTTAACCCTTATGATTTTTAAACACTATACTCAGAATAATCTATAGTTCGATAACAACTTGGACATGTAAATTTACAAACATATTTCCGTTAAATTACAAACATATTGACATTATATATGTATTATAACTCGCAGCTAACTTTTTATCTTATCTAGGAACTTTTGCTGAAATTTTTTTTGAATCCGTCTCTGCCTTAGGGCCCTTGATCGGAATTGATGGGATGGTCCCTTGCTTGCTTCGGAGAGTACATTAGTTTATTTTCCTCCGCGTGGGCATACGCAGTCTGTACTGTTTTTTGACAATAAATTTATTATAAATAGTGTATTAATACCTTTTGACCTTAACTCAATAACTCCTAAATAATAACACAACATTTTCTTCGCCCTTCCAGATCTTTAAATCGTTCCGAACTGAAGAGACCTAAGGAGCGTCCCGTTAACGAACAACCACAGCGCAATCACCGCGACAGCGAAGTGCATGTCAACGCACATTAATTACAAAGCGTACGAACGAGGGTAGGTGGCGCAGGGGAAGACGGACGAGAGACAGACGAACACGGAACACGGAGCAGGAGAACTCACGAGATACCAGTTTATTACAAGGCGCAATACGATGTTCGCAAAAACTTTTACGTTTCCTTGGTGGGGATAGAGCCAAGGACCGTGAGGATACGAATTTAGGACACGATCAGTTACAAGCTAGGGAAACAGAATTAAAAGTGATGAAAATGACGTAATGGAGTTTCTCAGTAATTATGAGAATGCATAATCAATACATGGAATTTCAGCGAATTACAATCGAGAAACAACATCGAGGAATGTGGTTTACGCACAGGATAAACAGGAAGTAGTCCTTGCGGCTTCGATGATATCGCATACGCCATTTTCTTCATATTGGGAAATGTACTACTCGCTGTGCTATGTTAATATTCGTTCAAATTCAATAAATATCATATTTTTGTAGGTTCGTGAGAAATGTAAAAACAAATTAGTTCCAATTAGTCAATATCAAAGCAGATAAAAATGCAACCAATCGCTTGAATAAGTCAATTCGTTAGTCGCAAGTAAAGTATTCTGTCTTTCATTGGGTTTGAATCATTCAAACTATCCCACAACAGGCCCCGAAGGTGCCCAAGGGGTTCACGGAGGGTAGAGCTCTTGGCTTCGGCACAAGGAGGAGGGGGAGACGTGGTCAGCATCTCGCTCCGACCGTTTGACACCGGGATAGACCCTGGTACTCATTTTACGGCAGGCTGAGTAGGCCTGGGAGTCGGTCTGGATGTTGAAGAGAGATCAAAAATCCCCACCTCACCGGGGATCGATCCCCGGCCATCCGGCGCTCTGCCCTCCGAGCCACGCTTACTCCCATTTGAATCATTACGCAGTAAATAATCTCAAATAAGAAGAGAGGAATCATAGTTGTAGACGTCCGCGTCGAGGACGCCGCCCTATTTATGTAACACTTTGCTGAGCTGTGTACGGCACAGTATGAATCTTGAATACTCATTTGGTAACTGTTGTGTTTAAGTTGTCCATATATGATCTACCAAATTAGCAAAATAGTTACGTATGGAATTATCATTCGTTATATTAATGGTAACACAGCAGTGTAACTGATTATATAAACCATGGGTTGAATCTCTTTACGAAAAATACGTTTTAAATTCATTTTTCCCAGATCAGGACACGCGTGGTCGTACATCGGTACTATGTTTAAAAAAATTTACGATTGATTGAAAATCATATGACCATTTTGTGAGCCATCCGAGCAAAGATCGGTCACCCGGATATTAAGATATTTAATGATCAAACGATTGTCTAATTAATATAAGTCCAAATTGCACCATATGTCTAGACTAAAGAGTGCTGCAAGAAACTATTCGAGAATGACACGGAGCAAAACATTTAATTCTCATACACACACAATACTCATAAATAGCTAAATGCTCCCTTACAACACAAATCGTGTATATTATAATACGTAGGATGCCGTAGGAAATCAATTTCACCACATTCGAGATAAAACCACCCAAAGAAGATGAACAAAAAAAGCGCCTATTCATTAACATATTTCTTGAGAAATAATGTTTTCATCACGCATCGAGCTACACGACACTTCTTGGTGTGTGTCTCTCTGGTGGAGTGGCACATACAGAATACACGCACTCAGCGAGGCGCTCACTCAACGCACGTGTGTGTCTAGATATAGTAGCGCGTGCTTGTACAGAGGTTGCGAGCGGAGACAAAGAAAAAGAGAGTACAAACACTGGACAAGCAAAACGATGTACACGAGAGCGGGATACGGACTAGGAATACAAGCAGTTTCCTTCTCAAGGATGTCCCCAGTAAGAAAATAACCAGAGTACATCCAGAAAATTTTAATTTTATTTTTAACGACCTTGTTTGTATAGTCATTTCATTCGAGGGGAACGAGTGGTATGCTTCAAATCGGGACACATCCGGAACACCAAAATCAGCTAAAAATACTTCAATCCTGTTTCAAAGTTGTCAAACACATTTTTTAATTAATTCTTCTATAAGATTTAACAGATATTTCATACCGGGAACACCCTCCAGGAAATGACAGACCACAAGCAAGTAGATATAACTCGGACAGGAGTGTCCATCTTCCAAATACAATACAATGTCCGTCCGGTGGCTCGAGTGCTAGCGTTCTCGCTCATCTCAAGTAATCCTGGGATCAATCCCCAATGAGGTAAACTAAATTGTAGCTTTTCACTTCACTGTCCCAGTTCACACAGCTGTGACTATCGAAAATCAAACCCTCCTTTTCCTATCCACCTCCTACTGCTCCTAGTATCAATATCTCTTACTATTATCAACCACTACTGCTACTATAATACCTCCACGTGGGAAAAGTTGTTGGTAAACCCAGCTAAGCAGCCCCACCAACTAACAATAGCCCCATCACCTACTTCCTAAAATAACTGTACTACATTTCCCATTTACAAATACTACGAAAATAAATATACCATTATTTATTGTTGCATTATGCAACACCTCCCCACCAAAAAACAAACTTCGACTATTAAAAATATATAACGTTTCAACCCCTAATTCCATCAGAAACCGTGTCAATTTCATCACCATCCAAATCGTAGATGGGAAAAAAAAATGCTTTTATCCCTGTAGTAGGCACTCTTATTGGAGACATAGAAGAGGAAGCATACGGTACTCACGTGAGCATGGAGTCTGTCGCATCTCCTGCGCGGCGACGAGGAGACGCTCACCTGGCCACAGCACTCTCACTCCCAGGGCCACACCCTGCAACACACAACACACTCATTCTCATTTCTCGCATTGCAAAAGCTGAAATTGTAATGGCGTTATGAAAAATAAAACTAAAATATTTTTTTCGGTGGGAGGGGGGAGGGAGCGTTACGGTTCGCCAACGTCCAGGTCCTTGGAGCACGCAGACATGTAAACATTTTTATGCGCAGGTAGGGAAAGTGCATTTACACACCGTAGGGAAAGCCAATGTGACTCGGCGAATACCTCGACCACACCCAGTAAAAATCCTCCTGAATTACCTTATATCTAACCATAAAGACGATGGAAGGAAACAGACAAGGGTTGCGTAATACATTCCTGAAGTAATCTAAAAAGTCAGTGTTTTTTACCCAAACGTAACGTCCAATCTGGTATATCGTGTCTCCATCGGCTGGTACTATATTTGGGACTCTCCAAAAGAAAGTGTTCCACGGTAAGTGTTGTGTTGCAAGTTTCACAGATGGAGGGAGGTTCACCGCGTAAGAGATCACCATGGGTAAAAGATGGCAGTGGCCAATACGAAGACGTGTAAGGATTATTTCTTCACGGCCGTTCGCACTTTGAATATCAAAATTTAGCAAAGACTTACCTCGAGACAGAGAAAAGAGATAAACTGCGCTCCCTTCAGTGTAAAAAACAATGAACAACTCACTTATGATCTTACATTAGTTAGTTAGTTAATACTCAAACGCGAAACCCTTAGGAAATTACAAAAATAAAAATAAAAAGACATTCTCAATATATAATAATTCGCAGTTACGTTCAACCGAAGACACAGAACACGGGATATATTTGATCTCTCGTTCCGCCACCCAAGAAACCACGACGTGTAACTCTAAACGTCAAAGAAACACAATCCGATGAAACATCAGCCACCTTTTATAACTTAGGGAAGACGAAACCTTGTTCATAAAGGTTTCTTATTACTTACGGAGATACATATTTTAGAGAATGCGGATTGCCTTGTCATCTATACTATCGAAAGAAAATTATTTGGGATGTCTATTGCGTGGATATCGATGAAATTATTTGAAATTTCAAAGGACACTTCTTAAGGGTTACCGCAACAACTCAGATGCAAAGTATGGTTAATAATAATGGATAAGAAGAGCAGAGAAACAATGAAAATCGGCTGCTAATCAGAATCTTCACTCGCACGACTGCTCTCTAAGAAGCTTTTGCTAATGTGTCATAACGTGTTACGTGAGGAGGAAGGACAATCCACTGAGCGAATCATCTACGTGAACGAATCGTAGAAGCGATGTCATACAAAGGCTTCGAAGAACCTAAAAGTGAAACGTAAACGAAAGAATTCAGGACTTAACAACACTCTTTAGTACATTAAGCTTTCTGTGTAAATTGTATTTTCCTTCCTTCTAAATTTTGAAAGACTCATAATTTACACTCATATTAGTACACACTACATAAACAGTTAATATTTTGTAGTTTTTGTTGTTGTTGTTTTTTTCGATGTATTTGATATTAGAAATTTAACAAAGTGAAAATTTAAACTTATAAAATATAAATTTAAAAATCGAGAAAAATGAGCTAAAAATCCAAGCTTGTTGGCAAGTGTTTTAATACCAGAATGTTTAATAATTGTGTTATGTTCCTCTTCAAATCCTGGGCAACGTCGGATAGTTCTGCTAGTTATAAATAAATTTAAAACAAATTATAAGGAATCATTCTTTCTGACATTTCCGAGAAGAATATTGACTATTTCAATGCACCAGATGTGGTTTACATGTCCGTGACTGTCCGTTATGCAAGGAGACAAAAATCATCATAACAAGCACTGATGTATTTATGTCACAAATGTCACGGAAGGAATTAGAGATCACAAGGAATACATTAAATAGAGAAGACGCAATCGAGAACAGAATGGTTCATTGGTTTACCTTTGAATTAATTGATTTACCACGTTATCAAAAACGTTTACACCAAGAAGAGCGATTAAAAATACATGGGTCGGACAAAAACTGGTTTTCTTGATCCTTGGAAAAAACGAACCTGGTATTTTCGGAAGTTAATTACAAAACGTATTGACTGATTAACTATTCTCGCGTCGTAGGTTAATCATCTTTCACCAATAAAGATAAAGTTATTGATATATTTTCAAATTCCCGAAAGTAGCATTTCAACTTTTTTCAAGTGAAAATAAATAAAACATTTGCAGCCCAACATTTACTCCACGGATGGTTGAAGTAAATCGGAAAAGTTGCCAAGGTTTGAAATGGAACTCTCAAAATCTTTTTTCCATAACTAATTAAGAAACACACACAAATCTCTTAAATTGCGGGCAACCTCACCGCCAGGTAAAGGGTTGTGTTGAATAAAAATGGGAGGCGAGACATGGCAAAAGGAAAAATATCCATAGTCAAGTATTTCCTAAGGGATTCGCCTCATATAAGGATTCTAGTCTCTATGAAACTACCTCAGAGGTCGGTAGGTCTCACAAGTTGAATGTTAAAGGTAGACTGGGCCGGGAGGCGAACGGGGTGGCGCAGTTGGAAAGCGCATCAGCGCTTTAAGATGCAGGTCCCGAATTCGAATCTCGGTCCCGTCTCCTATTTTCATTCAACGTAACATCAAGGAGTGCTGGTCGACCAATCGTTCGCTCTCAATCAAAATGAACTATATAATTTTCTTTCCCCGTGTTTTGGAGCAAGGATTACAGTTCACGTTGGTAAGGGAGGTCATGAAAATCTCAAAAAGAACACGAAAGAAACGATTTTCCCACAACTATTCGAAGACAGATAAACTTTAATGTGATAAAAAACCAGTTTTGTTTTTGTTTTTTTGGGTGGGGCTTTAGGGCTCGTCAACATCGAGGTCATTAGAGCCCATAAAAAAAAGCAGTTGCATACTGCGAATGACCACGTGGGTGGGGGCAATAAACTAAGTTACTCTCCGGAGACAAGCAAGGGAACATCCCAACAATTCCGATCAAGGCTCCAAAGGNACGCACTGTTATCCCTTATCATTCCCAATCGAATTCAAGGGATTTGCGCAGTAAAAACTCGAAATTAAGAATAAAAAACTCCGAAATGACATTTCCGTCCATGGAAAACCCGCCTCTACTCGGTGGAAAACCGGAGAAAACCCCGGGCCAGGATAAGGGGTTACACAGATAAGAACTATCAGTCCGTTCATAAGTATTCCAATATTTCGTAGAAAGCACGTAGAAAGACGATATTTGAGAGATGTTCAGTTGCACGGTAGTGAACGCCATCGCTCGCCTTAAAGTCTCCCTTCCAAAGGGATCACCGAAACCCGTCTAGACGGCGAGGGATAACGTACGTTAGTCGAGGAAAGCGATAGCGCACACAACAGCAATGGGTGTAACGTCCAGCAGTAAAAGCCAACGCGACACACACCAGTCCGCATAAATGAACAATGAACATATAATAAATAAAGTCATATCCTCCAGCCAACCACCTGCACGGGCGGTTCAAACAGGTGCAGCTCAAGGCTCCTTTCCCCACCCGCACCCACAGCGGCTGCGGTCAGCTCGAGTTCCCGGCCGGACGGAAACGCAGCAACGAACCACGCTCGCTCACACAAACAATTGGACCGACACAATGCATGCGTGTCATTTTACTAAGGGTGTACCCTTCAAGAGGCTGCTGCTGCTGAAGCCCAAGGCCCCGGGATATAATAGAGGCGAGGGCTCTGGTTCGGCTCCCAGAGCGGGCAGTGGCGTCTGGGACGAAGGAGAATATTTATCGGGCGCTGGCTCTCCGGGAGAGGCTTTTATCCAAGTCCATCCGCGAACATCGGAAATTGATCGAGGAAGCTTCACTAACTGATAGTGTTTTCGAAACGCGGATTTCTTTATTACAAAAATTAATACAAGATTAATTATTACTAGCCACAAGTCCATATGTAGCTTTGTTTGTACACTTTGTGTGCTAATTTTCTTTCGCCCTCGTGTATCTTCAAATAATCCCTGTGACAATGTCTCATATTTTACAAATGTAGGTGTTTGAAAAGCTCTTCACTCTGAACTAGATATTCTCTTCCGTACATCTCGGTTTCTCTAATCGGGTATCATATGTAGTATCTTCCTTCCATGCCAGACATGTTACATCCCCAAAAGGTATTACGGTAGAACTCCAGTTATCCAGATACATTGGGGGAAAAACAGTTCCACTGTGATACATGTGGGCACAACACAATGCAGTATTTTTAATAACTGTTGGCAATAAGTCGACACAGTATCACCACTCTTTCGCCGATTTCTCAGGATAGTTTTTCCTCGCAGTGACAGTCTTCACGGCTTGAATATCACGGTACTCGCGGTGTAAAAAACACTTTCTCCCCTGTGAACTTACTACCCTACACAAAAGTATTGGAATCTTGATAATTTTGTACGAAAAAAATGAAAATAAAATCGGAGATTTTCATGAATGTGATCCCCCCCCCAAAAAAAACAAATTTGCATTCAACATACCTAAATCGTGAACACAAGTCCCAATAGAATGGATTCTTGAACAACAAGTCAGGACGCAACAAACTGTTCAAAATATCGAAGGCAAAAAGATTTAACTAGATTTTTCGAAATCATGGGAGAAAAGTGAAGTTTTTTATCCAACTTAAAAAAATCTTTCGCGAGTTTCAAAGACAAATAATTAACGAACTTGTCACATAAAATAGAAATCCAATAGACGTCACATAACAAATGCGTGGAGAAAACCGAAAGTCGAGAAAGATCTTTAAGTATAATTAACGGAATTTTCTAGAACAAGCACCTCCATTAACCTGAATGATGCAGGGTGACAAAAATCGCTACGATAGATATTTTTGACAAAAAAAATTTCGCATAGGTGAATCCAAAGTAAATTACAAAAGTATCGTAGAAATATATACAAAAAAAAAACTAAATCGAAATTAAGAAATCATTATCACCATCGTAAAATAGTACGGTAATTTTAATCATGTGAAAGTTTTTATTAGTTTTGTTTCCTCGTTTACGTCTCTCCCCGACGCCAGTGAGAAGTGTAACGACCGATCGCAGCACAAAAAGTGACACCTTACCACGAGCACCGGAAACCAAAAATTCATGAAAGCTAACTGAAGAGGCGGTGGCTCCCAACGTCGTATCCTGACACAACAAGCGGGTGCCGGGTAGGGGGTCAACACAGGTTCCGCATGATGAACCGGCCAGATCAAAGATTCACGACGAATTTTGACAGCCCTTCTCAGAAAATTGACTCTGGAGGGGGCGATGCAGAGGACGGGGGTATGCTTGTGAAGAGTAGCCGCTCTGAATTATCCAACCGCGCGGGTGGGTGGGAAGCGAACACACAGCTCGCCACTACGAGTCTTGGGCCCTGGAGGGAATGAGTGAGTGAATGATTCAACGCCGCGGGACAACAAGTGCTCGCGTCAAAGTTGCATGCATCGGTCGGCGGACGGGACGCCGATCAAACGGAATACGACGGCGGAGGTGGACTCCAGCCCACAAATAATTGCTAGCTTGGTTTAAAATACATATTACTCGGGCCGAAGCCGCGGGTTGCGATCGAGGCGGGGCGGGGCGTGGCGGGGCTGCGAGGGGCGGGAGAGGCGTATTCCGCGCGCGCAAACAAATGCCCCACCCCCACCCCCGTACAGGGGATGCGCAGAGAAAGACCACGGTGCGCGTCGACCCTAACACGGGTCCTACAGGCGCTAATTAAAGAGCGCGTGGAAAGAAGAGGTTGAAACGAAAGTGACGGGTCTTAATACTTAGGACGACGAGAATTAGGAAACTGGATGTATACTATCCGTCAGAACGAATAGGCAAAGATGTTTCAAACGATAGTTTCAACAATTTCCTTTCCAGTAGCGATGAATTTTCATGTCTTTACAACGCAAAATTTTGAATTATTTACATTTAAATTATTCGGAGATTATATGGACAAACTTTCACAGGTTTATACCCTGGCACAATTATCGACGTCACATATGCAAAGAGAAGAAGAAAAGACTAAAACATATCAATTAGAAATAGGAACAAATTGACGTTTTGATACCTTACGCCGCCTTAGAAGAATAATTAATTGACCAACACCTGCGGAAGATACTATTCTAACGGAAACGGCAAGCCACGTCACGTGACCGAAGGCAATGCGACTCTTGTCCAAGTAAGAATCATCGAGTTTTGAAATCCCGAAATTATTGTCGTCGTAAAATTAATTAATTGATTGGAACTCCTTCGATGAATATTTCCAAGTTTCGTGAATAGTTGACAACATGATTTCAGTCAACGCGGATATAATATCTTAAATTAAAAAACTACTCAACTTTCAAACGAATCATGTCAATTTATATTTAGCATGCCAACTGCTGATTATGTGAAACTGATTCATTTGTTTCGCGTGAATTATATTAAAGTTTTCTACAAGAAACAAGTAAAGAGCATTCATCTTCAATTCTTTAAATTGTAGAATCTAAGGGAAGAGGACGAGTACATGAGACACGCGGTCCCTCTCGTTCAAATCGAAGACGTTTTGTACTTTGATGCATTCAAATTAGGAACACATATACGTGTGCCAGGAAAAAGATCTTATCTTATGAGTATTTATTTGCTACATATTTGGAGGTCGACACGAATGTTGCAGACTAATTTGACGGAGAACACTACGGACGTCATACAATTTTCTTACTTCTGCTGCGTGCTTCATAAACAACGTAATAAGAGACGAATGAGACTAACTAGTTTTCGAGATGCAAGTAATTTTTAAATTTATTTTCGAAGTAACTTTAAGGTTTTATCGTAATTGCGTTACTAAATTAAAACGAATCAAATATTATTACATTAATTGGCAACCTAGAAATAGATGATTTTTTTTTAATTAGGGTTTTAGGGTTCGCCAAGGTCTAGGTGATTAGATCCCTTGCAGGCGGGGGACAATTAAGATCCCCGCACCATAGAGAAGAGGCGACGGTACTCCTCCAAGTGTGTGGGACTCTGCGACTCGACCGAGGAGAAAACTCTCCCGAATTCACCAAATATCTAGACATAAGGATGATAGGAAAGGATTGACAACTGTTGCCTAATGTACTATATTAAAAATAAATTCTTAAAAATATAATTTTCCAAACAAAGAAGAACGAAAGGAAAGGATACAAATTTAAACACTCATGAGATCGGGAGGGGTCCCGGTCTATTTTTGAACTTCAATGATTTATTAATACGATCCGTTTAATTTCCGAGAATTGTCGGTACATCTGCAGTCATACCAATGCATCTCCGTATTCTGGCAAACCTACATCCTTGCGCTTCTTTGACAACACGCTGTCAAAGAAGAAGCACATTCATCGTACGCAATTGCCCACTCATTCGTGACACCGAGTACTTCCCCGAAGGCGACGGAACAGCCTCCCTCGCCCGGCGTCACGCTCATTGGCGCAGCGGCAGCTGCTGCTGCTGCTGCTGCTCGTACGGCCATCGCTTTCCACCGTCACAAAACCAACGCGTCAACGCGCCACGAGGTCCCTGACGACGTCGTTAACCAAAGAAAAAAAACCCGCGTGGCTTTCGTCAACGCAGATCTTCCCTCGTCTCCCCCCCCTTCCGCTGCTGACAAAAGCATCGACAGGACGTTTTGCACCCACCACACGCACCTGCTGCTACCACCCACACCTTTACCTTTCAATGTTTTCTCTAAAAACAAACAGATTGAAGCAAATGCGACCAAAATGATAACCACTTCCATTTGCCCATATGTTTTGATTTACTCATAAAAAAGACTTTATTTTCTCGTCACCAGTATTAAAGTTGATGCGAAAATCCCAGTACCATCAGAACCCCAATAAAAAACAATCACCGGTTATTCAGTAAAAAACATAAACATTGGCCGAAGATATGTATATGGCAATAAACACCCCAAAACCTACAATATATTAGCTATAATGTCATATTCCAAACAAAGTTACTGATTTGGACACCATTTATGCGGACCTACTGGGACCGATAGAGATAGGAATACTCAAAATGCCCGATCCGAAAAGATAGAAAAAAAGAAATACTGCGTGAATAATACCTGTCACGCACTCTACAAGAAAATTACACAATACTAACACACACAAAAAACAGTTTTGAGAAAAAGAAGGGGAAAAAACCTATAGATGGTCAGTTTTTACTGAAGAATGACGTGCAAGGCAAGGCAAATGGTCGGCGATAAACCCCTCTCCAGGCGATCACAAATTACCCCGATACGGCACACGTGATATAGAAACTTGTTCAGCCAGTTCAAATATTTAATTCGAATAACGCTAAATTAAATTAAAAGACGAACGTAGCCGCCTCATCAGCACGAACTATCACATGTACGTCTTTTCTAGGCAACGTCCCTTGTACTTGGAAAAGGCAAAAGTGTTGATAGGGATAGTATCTTCGTTCGGGGGGAATGTATCTGTTATCTTTAGTACAAGCTTACGCAGCTCACGACTAGCGTGTTTGCTTGCAACTTTATTACTGCGGGTTCCATTCCCGGTGGGTCCAGAAAAACGTTGCTTTTCACTTCACTGTCCCAGTTTATAGAGCTGTGACAACTGAAAAGCGAACCCTCCTCCTCCTCCTCATTCTATCCACCTCTCGTAATCCTTAATATTACTAACTACTACTATTTCTTCTAACACGCCCCCGTGGGCCAAGCTGTAGGAAAACCCAGCTAACTAGCCCACTATCTAACGCCTTTCGCCCCATGTAGATAAGCTTCTACGCTACAATAAAAAAAAAAGCCACTCCTCGCCTTAGGGCCTCGTAATGCGTCGCGAGCTCAGAAGTCATTGACTGAACTTTACTCGATTACGAAAAATAAATAAACCACAGGTAAAACCTTCCATTATTAATATCTATTCCGCAAATGCAAACGTGAACTTCCTACAAAATTAACGCAAAATTAACACTACAATACATTTATACGGGCCAGATCTTCATGAAGATATATCTTGGACAAGCCAAACTATGAGGGCCAATTCCTCGGAGTTTTTAGCGTAAATCAATTTCGCTACACAGCACGAAATGCATAAAAAATCAGCGAACCAACGCAAGCTGTCTGGACCGCAACACACCACCGAGTGCTGTCCCAGAGGCAAGCGCTGGCCATATTGACCAGGGACGAGACCCTGTGGCGTCGAGGTCAAACGGAGGAGGAACTGTCAGAATGAGTGAACCATGACGATGGCTATGGGGACCATTCTAATTGTTTTATGTATTTCCATATTACATACATCGCTGTCCCAATACCACAGGTTCGTAGTCCGTGAAACGATTTTGTTATTTTATCATACGGGTCTTCCAGTTTTGACTGAACCAGGTCTTTTGACCACCATTCGTGTGAGTGGAGGAAGGGGTGACACACACGAAGTCAATTGGGGGGGGGGGGTATAAGGAGGAAAGACACGGATCATCACAACCAAACCCCTTTTTGCATAAACAATTTTAGCTGTATCTCAAAAAACCGATGCGACGTACACGAATGCGGTTTAGCTATCTACAAGCGGAATTAACTGGCCAATCAAAATGTTTCTATGCATTTTTCAAAATTTTTAATTTTAACACATCGGACGAGGAGCGCAGTGCGTAAATGATGTCGGTATGAGTTGTCTAGAAGTAGGCTTCTACTCCCAAAATTCTAAGTCAAATCTTTATTATTTTTTTCTATGCATCAATTTGTTTCATGAGTTATCGGGGGAACGAAATTCTTAACATACACACACAGATACAGGTACACATTTACGCACATAATGATACATTATCGCCAGAATTTGAAAAAAGGTTCTCCTGGAGCCAATCCCTGAACACAGGAAGAGATTTCGAAACGTTTTTTGGGCCGATAACAATACTTTCCTAACACACTCAATGAAGTTGTAAAGTAAAAAAAGTTCAGGAAGTACTCGTAGTATTAGCAGAGAAACTTCCCAATTTCTTGGCCACTTTTCAGGGACGAGTGATGAAGCAACCCCCCAAGTTCCAGCTTCGATAAATCCTGTACACATTCTACAGCAAGCTAAGGTCACGGAATTCAGAACAATGAGATATAAATAAAAATGTACTCTCCGGGATTCCAGCTTCGGCCATCCAGTCAACAGTTCAGCCTTTCTGTCACTGAGTAAGGCAGACTCCATTTCGTTAACAATGAATCATATTGCAAATATGATTTTTTTTTAAATTGTGGGTTTAGGGCTCGCCAACATCTAGAACATTAGAGCTCTTACGGGTGGGGGAAAAATGAAGTTACGCATCATAGGGACTCTACCCGTGTGTGGGATTCGCCGAATAACTCACCCGCACCCTCCTGAAATCACCAATATCATTACTGAAAAAAAATTACAAAATATGCATTCTTCCTTTTAGGCCTATAGAACATAACCCAGGATTAATGATGTAACAAACTCAGGCCAACTCCTAGAGGTAATGAGGCACTGTTCGCAGCCGGCGGCGAAGGTAAAAATACAAAGAGCAATCAATGTCTGCAGCACCACGAAGTGTCCCCCACTACTCAACATGCGAATTAAGTCTAAACAGAAATAAAAACCTTCACGGGGTAAAATCTCAATTGCTGAAGCACGGAAAGCAGAGTTGATGTCCGATCTTTCCATCACGAAACGGAAATTCTCTCTATGGCAATTTCGTATAATATATTTACATTAAAAATTAAAGTTATTAAATAAGGACAATGCAGTCGCACTATCCACGTCCATTATATCAGAAGGCCTTTGCGGCCGCTCAGCGGTCATCATCAGTGCTGGTACAAAAATAAAATATTATAAAATAATTATTCGGTTACAATTTGAATAAATATGAAACGAAGCACTTTTGTAAATAGAATGATACATTAGATATGAATAATATAGAAGAATTAAAATATTAATTACTGAAACATCAATAATATTTGAACAATCAAACTGAACACCATTCAGCTATTCTCTCCCTAATTATAACGATAAGAACAATCAAAAAAAAAAAGTTAAATGTACCATATATGAAATTGGTAGAAATGCGTGGAAGCATTCCTCGTTAAAATAACTAAAGGATCAGTTTGCTCAATAAACCCGAAAACACGTGTTTCGCCAACAAAAGAAAATACGTCAGCAGGTTATCTCTGAATGGTAGGCAAACATTGGCAAATCCTTAACTACCGGAATCCAGAAACAGTAACTAACCCTCGCGCAGTATTCATACATTAATATTCGCCTCCAATCAAAAGCTCCAGCTTTCTTTCCTTATTATCGTATAGGGCTCTCTCACCGCCCCTCTCGTATCAGTCCCCCTCTGCATCATCCATCGCAGAATAACGTTCCCCATCCCCCCCACTCACAGATGAGCGCTCCATTCCTCATCGATTCCACCACGTCCTCACATTAACTTCCCTCTCTACACGACACATTAACTTCCCCGCCGCGTCCGTCCACTTTCCCTATCTCACGCACTTCCGTCTCATAAACAGGCATTACGTCCTTTTTCCGTTTCGCAGCCGCCGCTCGCTGCTGCTGCTGCTGCTGCTGCTGCGGCGGCGGCGGCCACTCCCTATATCATCCCACTCATTTTCCTCCTCGAATCACCGGTTCTGAATTGCTCATTATTCCGTCGTAATGGTCGCCCAATAATCCTCTAGTCGTCTTCTCTGCAATTTTTAAGAAGAATCGTCTACGGAAAGTGAGGGTCAGTGACGCACAAAAATACTCATACGCAGAGTTCGCGTAATTCATTCAACAGAATGACTGTCGATAGACTTTTCTACCTTAAATTCGAAAACGCTCCAACAAAAGGGGAGCAGAGAAGTGTTTTTTTTTTAATGGCACGTTCTGGAAGAAGGGGTGCGTTAGTGTAGATGTGAAGATAGTGGACGTGAATTGGTACGAGGGAAATGTGAAGTGAGGTGCACTAAAGGGGTAAATCCAGTGATCGGGTCATCAGCTCAATAAAACGTGCAATAAGTACTTTTCTTTCTTTCTATTCTTTTTAGATGTTTCAGGGTCACATGATGTTATATTCAATACAAGTTTATTATCTGCTATCAATTGTTATCGCAAGTGCTATAGTTAATGAACATTTTGAATGTTAAGACTGCAATGCCATTTCGGCAATTATTCCAGTACAAGATTCCAATGTCACGTATTAAAATGCTTTTGAAATATATTTTTCTTGTTTAGCTTCAAAACGTGCAAAGTCTAGGAGCCAGTTTTATTTTTGTTTGACTGGAAATCACCAAAAAGAGTAAAATGTTTCCGCCACCTTGCTTCGTCGGATTAGGATCGAAGTGCAGTGAAGTGTAGTGAGGTGATTGGAGTCTAAGGGTATAGGAAATGTTCACAGTGAATAGTAGTAGTAGTAGTAGTAGTAGTAGTAGTGAAGTGTATATGATTGTTTTTAGCAACCCCGTTTTGGTTTTATTTTTTAGAGTTATTAATTTCTTTTATTTATGTAATAGGAATTACTTTTACGCTAAGGGAGTATTAGGAGGAGTAATGTCATATGTGTGTGTATATTGAGGGTGTTTCTATGTATGAGTGTGTTTCTGTAACTGTTTGTAAGCGAAAATGGGTTTGTGTATGTATGTGAATATACGTACATATGACCCACATGTAGATAATTGATTTCTTAAATCTAATTTCTTTCTCGTTGTAACAATGTGTTATAATTTTCTAAGGATTTTGTTTCGTTTGTGTGTGTGAATTTTATAGATATTTTTATAGATACTGATTATTTGTTTTTTAACTTTGTATTATTGTATTGTGTGTATTCTTTTCTATCTGCCACCGAGAATTCCTCACTAGTAGACTAATAAATTATTATTATTTTTATCATTAAATGCAACTTCATTTTCTTTTCTAACACATCATCGACGTTTGACTTTCTCTTTCTTTCAACTCAATTCTTTCAATTGAATTGTCAATGGAAAACGAACCAAAAACAGAAAAAAATCGGAATGTGCATATGGACCTGTACTGTTGTGGAAAATTATATTTTATTTGTAATATATTGAAAATTATTTTTAAATCAAAATTTTATATTTTTTAAGGAATCGTAAGTAACTTATTTGTTTTTTTCTTTTTCTCTTTTTTCGGGGGGGGGGGGCTTGTCAAGGTCATTAGAGCCCTTGCAGATGGGGGGAAATGCAGTTTCGCACCATAGAGAAGAGCCATAGTAACTCTTCCCCGTGTGTGGGACTCGTCGAATATCTCGACCACACCCACTAAAAACCCCTCCTGGATTCAACAAATGTAATAAAAAATAGAAAGATGAAAGAAAAGAAAACAGAAGCTGAACACATTGTATCACATAAAAGGAAAAAAAATTCTAAAAATTATAATTTTCAAATTACTGAAAGGAATAATACAAAAAAGAAGAAAGGGAAGGGGAAAGAAGAATGCAAAGCAAATTAAAACCCTCCCGAGAACTTGTGGGAGGAGCCCCGATCTACTCATAAAATTCAATAGTTTATTAACATTAACCGTTTCATTTCCGCGAATTGTTGGTAAATCTGCAGCCAGACCAATTTGTCTCCGTATACTCGAGTATCTTCTGCAATCAGTTAGTAGGTGACGCACTGTCAGAGAACAGCTACACTCCTCACATACGGATTCATCATCAAGTAGTAAGAGATATCTATGAGTGAGAGGACAATGTCTTTTTTGAATATATCACAATATTGAATATATCGCCAGTATCGATAGTTCACAGTGTCGAGGTTTAACGAACCTCACTGTTCCTCAAAGAATGACTCTGTAAAGTCGATTGTAACATTTACCGCTGACGACAAAATCAATGTATCGATTCTTTATTGCTTACAACACATACAAATTCACCTAAACCAAAAAAAAATACTGCAGAAAGAAAAAGTTAATCATTCCTCGTTGATTCAGCACGATTAATCGACAACGTATACAAGGATCAAGAGGCTAGTTTTGTAGTATGTCGGATCCCTAGTACATTATAGCAAACCCTCCCCATTAAAACATTCTTTCTATAATTTTAAATGCAAAAATGGTTAGTATTAGCTCTGAACTAGGAAGGGTTGATCACTTGGATAAAAGAATACATCAATGCCAAAGCAGTGCGGGAGCGTCCTCTCCACTCTGAATGAAAGACGTGTTCCAACCACCTTGAAATAATAAAATTTACAAAATACGAAAGGAAGTAGAGAGCACACCATTTCTAGGGTGATGATTCTCTAACGACCGATGCATAATCGGAAACACTCGACCTCACTGGTAAAACACTGTTAATTCTTTATAACTTCCAATATCATTTAAATTACCGATTTTTGTGTATCGATTTGTACTTATCTGAAAGTGAACTGCCTTAGTACATTTCAGTAGAGCTCATGACCGACGGTTATGTTTCAAAATTAACGGAGACAGAACTCGCCAAGAGCATGTCTTCTTAAAATTACAAAACCCATTTCATCAATCATATTCCTAAGAAGCTGTCTGTTTGGGATTGCGTTCAGTTTTTTGTTTTGTTTTTTTTGTTACAAATATGCAACCTCAAATACATCATACTCAACATCATACGCCAGCTGCTAATTAATTTATCGAGTTAATTCATTAGTTGCGTCAAGAGAATGAGTTCCCTTTCTTTCACATTGATCGCATATACCATTGGACGGAGGCCTTTCAATTCGAATTCTTCAGTACGGCACGAAGATCCTAATAACAACAACAACCCTCACTTCCATCATCGCTCCTTTACATTCAATAGCACTCCGACAATTTCCCAACCTAACCTAACCTAACCTAACAAAGTCTTCTTTTTGTATTCATGTCTCTCTAATCTTCGGAGCTTTACGAGTCTTGATAAATCAACCTTTTGACCGTGAAACAGCTCATCACGCAGTTTAGGCATCGCGATTAAAACCCGTCCTTCACAAAACCCGCTCTGCTCTTTACCTCTGATTTTAATCTTAGGTTGTCCATTTTCTGATTTAAGTAGATCTATGCACGCGTTTCTTCACACAAAGCAAAAGAGGTAAATCAAACAGGCGATCGCCCTCCTCCCCCTTCCCTTCCCGTCCCTTCCCTTCCCATTGCACGCGACACTCCGTTTTACTTTCCAAGGAAGGCCGTCAACCAATTGCTTCAGTCACAACCTGCCAGCTGTTTCACACTGAAAAATAGAAAAATAGTGTTTCTCTACGGAATAGGCCGGTTGTTAAGAGAGGTTCTACTACATTTCGATGGATTTTACTTACTTATTTAATGCGTTGTAGAGAGGTTAAGGCGATGCGGCACTGAGGCTCTTCCACCTAACCATTGGGTAAGGAAATTGAGAAGGAGAGATGTTGCGTTGTCGGGAATCTAATGTTGTTTTTTTGGGCGGAGGGGACTTTAGGGCTCGTCAACGGCAAGGTCATTAGAGCCCTTGCAGGTGGGGGGAAAATGTAATTTCGCACCGTAGAGAAGAGCCGTAGTGACTCTTCCCCGTGTGTGGGACTCGCCGAATATCTCGACCATACGCACTAAAAATCTACTGGTACCGAACCAACATTTATCTGGAGTAGGTGAAGGAAACCCCAGCTGAAAACCTCATCGTGGAAGCGAAGACGCTACCTCTGGACCACCGCTGTCGTTATTTTAGTTAACTTGAAAGCAAAATCTAGATTCGTTAGGAGAGCACGGAGCCAGTATCCTCGAAGTAAAAACCCTACTCTGAGAATAATGACTTCCCCTTCGCCCGTGAGGTGGATTGAGCCGAACGCACGTCTGTCTCCACAGTGGTCGTTCGTGACCCGCGCATTACCCGCCCGGACGGCGTCAGACGCTCTCTGGTTTCCTTCTTCTCCCCTCCCGCCCATGTGTACGGGACCAAGTCACATGAGCCCTCTTCCCCCTTCCTTCCGTCCTTTTCTTCCTCCTTAGGGACTATATTTCAAACGCCTCTAATCTATTCGCTGCATGTCCCGCTTGCATACATCAGTAAGGAGCATAAAATTTTTCACTACCTAAATGCAAACCGTGTCGCATTACGATACGCCGCGATGGCTGTTCTACGAGCCCCGACGCCAGCACTAAGGGAAGTAGCTAAGTGACCCATCTCCACACGCGTGACGCACTTCCCAACCAGAATCATCGCTTCGGATACCGACGACTGACTCACTGACGCACTGACTGACTGCTTTATTGCAACATCTCACTCGCATCAGACGCTGTGTCTAAATAGAGTCTCTCGAGGTTTATTGGCGTTTCGACGACAAAGAGTATTGACCCCCGTTTTCAAATTAGTCATTAGAGAGAGGAAAATATACTTAAGCACGGTTAGAAACACGTAAGTCATATTCATAAATAAGAAAGAGCTATATTTATAACTTCACAATTATTTAATTTACACAGAAACGTAGGAGAGGAACATCGGGACATCATGTGTGTTTAGACGTCACATACAAATATAATCAGATACATCATCTAAGACGACATATAAGAATCTGTTCTTTTATTTTCAAGGGTAACGTACAATATATTGGGTACGCTGCGTCTCCGTCGACTGGTACTGTATTGGAGACACTACAAAAGAAAGTGTTCCATCTCATTACACAAAAAATTGCATTGGTGTCCTTCACGTGGTACGTAGTTTTTAAACAGCTCTCTCCCACTAAATTATTAATTGCATTTCAAAAAATACGACGAGTTTCTTAATAGCAAAAAAGCTATAAAAATACTTATACACTAATTAACTTCAAATCGATCAATCGTTAGTTATCGATGAGAGACATCGTAAGGAGGAGAAGCACCAGCATCTCCGCGAAGAAAACGCGCAGTATTCAGCAACCTGTGAGTGATTCTTCTCACACGGAGAAACAATTGTAACAAAGATTACGGCAGCAGAAGAATGTTGCAGATGCTTCCACAATGTTCCCAGATAAAAGTTGTACAAATAAGAAAGCGCGGAAGTCGTAACAGTTTCTACATCGTCTCCATCGTTTTCCCACACGAACACTGCGAGGAGAATAAATCACGACGAAGGCATCTGAATAGTTTACTGGCAAGCTAACCGTAAACGAATGAAATCACTCGGTTATAGACTGAAGATAATTAACAGAGGTTCAATGTACGAAATAGCTACATCCTTTAAAATGATTTGTGATGATGAATCTTTAAATGATTGAGATGATCGTAATATGAGAACAGATGTGACACAATTTAACAATCGTCAGAGCACGACTCAAGAAAACTGCAGATCCAAAGGAATCAAATGGAATGTAGTCGGGCGTTAATGCTCTCAAGTGACACGAGGAGCGCTACCGGGAAGACAATTTATTAGGAAACAATTGAGGATTCGCACCTTGGCAACATAAATAAGATACACGCAGAGTAAAGTTGTCAATAAAAATACAACGAACAAGTCAAAAAATAAATAAAATTTGTCAGAATATTCATTTGTGAAACCCATCTTAGTAAAACGTTTTACAAGTTCAGATTTTATAACAAACTAAAACAAAACATAAGTAGAATCAAAAACAAAAGAATGGAAGGGAAATAGATTTGAAGAAAAAAACCCAGGAATTAACAAAAAGTGAATTGCACAGGAAACATTCTAAACATGAACGCATCGACATCGTGTCTACGTATGCTGTGTCCACAAGTGCACCAATTTTAGAATATTATCATTCGTCTTCATGATTAACTAGATGAAAATTAAATACTTCAAAGTCAGTTCTTGAATCCTAAGTATTCGTGAAAAAAACATCGAATTACTCAAGGACAATAAAAATTTCCCCACAAAACTTATGTTGACACAACTTCTGTAGAAACCAATATGGCGCCGATTAGGTGGGACGAGGAGGGGCAGCCACTCGGCATTTTTAAGATAATTTCATTTTAACCTACTAAAACTGAGAATTAAAAAAAAAAAAAATACACCACCACCAATTGTCTTTCCTTTGGATTATTTCATTTTTGAAATCGTACATGGTGGAAATATGCAGAAAATGTCGTGAAAATAAAAATTGTCAATATTTTATTTGCCCCCCCCTCCACTTTTGATTCCCAATCGCCGCAACAGTTACAGAACACTGTTGTTTATAGTGAAATTTGGGTGTCGTCGTCAATCAAGATGCAGCATGTGCTTTCTNTAATTAAGAATTTAACCATAGAACATAATGTTGCAGAAGTACTCGAGGCTCAAACTTTAAAGAAATATTTTCCATGAATGACTTTACGGTACATTTGGTATTGTCTAACTAAACCAAATAAAATATGAAGACCAACACACACAAAAAAAACTTCAAAAAATACGACAATAAGTATTTGCATGAAAGAAAGTATATAAACATGAAAAAACCATAAAGTGGATATTACGTTACACTAGTGAACAAACATAAGCTTGGAACAATGCCAACATTCGTTCCATGTATCTTCAATGACCAGAACAATAAAATCGCCATAATAAAGTCATTTCTCTGTGCAGGAGACATTCACGCAAACTGCACGTACAGCAGTTCCAGTAGTGAGGGCATCGCACCAGCTGAATAGAAGAAAGCCATAAGGGTTTCGCCCTTCGCGAAAGGTATTGCAAAGCTCGTCCAACACAAGCTGACCCCTCGCCTTTGCGGAGATGCGTTGGCTCATTCATTGAGAGTCGAAATTACGAAAAAAATATTTCAAGTTACGAATGCTTCTCGCTGACGGCGCACGAAATTAAATAATTTCAAAACTTTCATCTTGCTCGAAATTTGTCAGGCGCTAATTTCAAAGATTATGTCAAAATAACACCAAACTCAAAAGCCCTGAAATCAGGAATAGCTAATTATTAAAATTCAGTAGGTAAATTTAGTCAACTAAAAGATATTTTTATAATTTTACAACCTACTGTTTGCTCCGAAACAGGTGACCAAAAACTTAACATGTGAAACATAATATATGAATGTTTAAAAGAAGAAAATATAGACGTTACGAAGTATTATTTACACTTTCTCGGATATTGCCAGGCACTAACTCGAAGAGCAGTCTATAAATAAATAATATAGATAAATCCGAGCACGAGTACATAGCTCTTCGCGTACAAAAGCCGAAGCTTCAATGTCGCTGACGCAAGCGGTAAATTAAATTATTAAATGAAAAAAAAATTCCATAAGTAACGCAATCACGCTGTCCTTAAATCAAAGGAATTTTTTTGGAGCGGGAGGGGGACTTTAGGGCTAGCCAACGTCTAGGTCATTAGAACCCTAAAATTGATGTAGTACTGAAGGGAAGTGGTTCATGAATAGCGACGCCACAAAAAAAGTGCCACCAGCAAACCAAAAGAAAGAGATACAATTTATGCTCAATGTCATATGACATATAAAGCAATATGGCAACCTGAAAGGAAAGAAGAAAGGGGAAGAGGAAAGAAGAAGAATGCAAAATTTTTAAACCCTCCCGAGGACATGTGAGAGGAGCCCCGATCTACTCATAAAATTCAATAGTTTATTAACACCATCCGTTTCATTTCCGACAATTGTTGGTAAATCTGCGGCCGGTCCAATTTGTCTCCGCATTCTCGTGTATCTTCTGCAATCAGTTAGTAGGTGACGCACTGTCAGAAAAGAGCTGCACTCATTGTTCCATTCACTCAGAATCCTTGTCTTGATGGAATTTAGGAGATCTCGTTTTGGAATCGCTAAGAAATCCAAGCGATTCTTGAGTCATGCTGCCTTCGCGGAAACGTGTGCTTCCACATTTCCTCTGATTCCCACGTGTCTGGAAATCCAGCAAAACCTTCCATCACTTTGGAGAGACAAAAGCACGTACTGGGTGTTCTAAAACAGCTTATCAGCTGGATACATAGTCATAGCTTGAAGGATACTTAGAGAATCAGAACAAGTCAAGAATTTTGATCCGCGGGAGAACTCTGTTGATCGCAGTAATTTCAATATGGCGTAGCACTCAGCGGTGTAAACGCTGCACAGGTCTCCTAGACGGTAGCCACAGGTCCTACGGCGAAACTCCACGGAGCAGCCAACACCATCAGCCCGCATCGACCCGTCTGTAAACAGGGATATGGACCCGGTGTTTGTCGAGGATTAGGTGAAAGTATACCCTCAACATCGCAGCTGGAGTATTCTTCTAGTCATGATGCAGAAGATGGAAATTAATCTTCGGCTTGTGCAAAGCCCGAGGAGGAGTCTTACTGAAACCTTGATTTAAGGCATTAGGTGTGCGTATAATTAAGGTTTCTAAAATTTGTTTGGAGTTTACCAGATTGTCAGGTAAAGTAAGCACAACCTCTGGCGGCAACTCCTCAAGTTACAACACTTTTGCCATGTGCTTACTGTACCAGAGAGTCGGGTAAAATAAGCACATGGGAAAAGCGGTGTAACATGAGGAGTTGCCGCCGGAGGTAAAGTGATGGATCGCCACCCTCGGCATACAAGCTCGGAATCGGACTAGTACGTTAGGCTCCCGTGGCTAGTTGGACTCCTGCGTGATGGACACTATCCAACTTCTTTAAAAACCTTGTACGAGCAGAGGCATATGCAACGCTGCCGTAATCTAGTCGAGATCTTACGAATACTCCATAAAACTGGAGAAAGGAGGAGCGATCAGCGCCCCATTCTCTGCTACTCAGGCACTTCAATAGATCCAGAGACTTTAATGTTCTCGCTCTTAGGTCTGTCACATGTTCAATCCAATTGTGTCTCTGATCGAAGAGTACACCTAAGAATTTTACTCATGTATAGAATTTTAGAACGTTGTCTCCCAGGGCGAAGTGAGGTTGGCAGGACGCTTAGTCTCCTACTGAAGAGAACACAACGTGCTTTTTCAACAGAGAATCGAAAGCCAGTCGTCTTTGACCTCGGTAGAATCTATTGAGGACGAGTTGAATTTGTCTCTCCGTACCTGTGACACTCGAAGATGAGTAAAAGATGGCAAAGTCGTCGACAAAAGAGTGTTGGACAGAATTATTTACAGCAGATGTTATGCTGTTTATGGCCACTGCAAACAAGGTCACACTAAGATGTGAGGCGTGAGGGACACCGTTCTCTTGAAGAAAAGAGTTCCGAGGTGTCCCTTCCGTATCGGAAGGAACCCTTATCCAAAAACGACTCTAATAGCTGCGGGGTCTTGTTTGTCCAACCCTCTTCCCATTTCAGCTGGGATCGGGTCTCCTTGTACGTCTACGCCAGAGAGTTCTATTTTGGCTTGTCTGTGTGCTCAGGTTTTCGCACTGAGGTATCCATCTCTTTCTGCATACTTGACCATCAGGTGGTGGGCGGTCGTCCTCCTCCTCCTCCTCGGGGTCGGTCGGGCTCTTCCTTAATTCCTTTCTCACAACGTGATCGTCTCCGCGTCTCAGAATGTCGCCATACCAGCGGAGTCGTCTTTCTTTTACTTTCTCGACAATGGGTGTTACCTCAAACGATCCTCTGACATACTCATCTCGCACTTTGTCCAATCGCGTCTCTCCTCCCGCCGATCTGAACATTTTCATCTCGTTTACATGTAGTTGTTGCTCATGTGCTTTCTTAAGGGTCAATCACTCTGCCCCATATGTTATAACTGTTCGTACGTCAGTTTTGTACACTTTCCCTTTTACTCGTAAGGGCATTTTTCGGACGCAGAGGACACCTGATAACGATCTCCATTTGAGACACGCCGCATTAATTCTGTTGTTCACTTCTTTATCTACGTTTGCGTCAGGGGTGAGCACAGAGCCTAAATACTTGCAGTTGTCCACTTTGGGCAACGCACGGTTGTTTATATACACATCACAACTTGTTTCTGCCGCCTCTCCATAGTCACACTCCATGTTTTCGGTTTTACTCCCACTTACGAGTATACCATGGCGCTCTATTTGTGTTACCCATCTACTAATTACACTTTTGGATATTAGAACTGTATCATCCGCTTAGATACACTCTTTTGTATGTCCCGTGTAATGTTAAATACTAACACACAAAGGTTAAATACCAGTAGACTAAGAATCCTGATGAACTACTTCCAAGTGAAACGGATCACTGAGGCCAGCAGGGTTTCATATGCGGGTTTTGGTACCCAAATGCATCTTTTGCATCAGGATTGTGTAGTATTCGGGTATATTTTGGACTCTCAATGAATTCTATACCAGTTTTCTAGGTACTCTGTCAAACGTCTTTTCTAGATCTATGAATAAGAGGTGCAGATTTTCTTTGTTCGCACGATATTTTTCCATCACAATTCTAATTGTCTGTATGGCTTTCCAGATGTGAAGCCGCATTGGTCTCCAGTTATACTGGAGCAAACATTTACACGGGAAGCGATAATTCTTTCGAACATCTTATTTTGTGTGTGACGTGAGTTTTATTCCTCTATAGTTGTTGCACTGAGCAATATCTCCTTTATGTTAATATATTGGGCATAAGGTACTATTATGCCAAGATTTAGGAATCTTGCCTTCTGCGAGGATGCCATCGAAGAGCATAGTGAGCCAGGGTAATACAGTATCCTTTAATTTCTTCCATATAATCAGCCGGTATCTAGTCGGGGCCAATGGCCTTATAATAATCCAATTTTAATAGGTGTGCTTTGTTTCTAGAATTGATATTCTCTTTATGGATCCATCGGTTGGAGGTATCAAGGACATTGTCTCGTTAGGGAATTCCTCATTCATTAGTTGTTCTAATAGCTGAGGAATTTGTCTTCTAAAACCCCATGCATATAGTTGTTATAAAAATCGCTGCGGTAGTATCACTGGAACAAAATATAGGGTGTTGGGCCCTATATTTCTTCCGTGCTTCACCGTACGGGATCCTTTCAGTGGTCTTAATATTTTGCACTTTCTTCTCTTCAAGAAAGGCAACGCACCCCCTGCTCCACACCGGGTGGTTGCATGAGCAATTAATGCACTTCACAGGCCCCGGGTATGAAACGCCGGGTTCCTGTGCCTCCTCTCCGCACTTCCCGCATGTATCACGGCTCTCACACGACGTCGTCGTGTGTCCAAAACTCTGGCACTTAAAACAGCGCCGAGGATTCGTAATAAAGGGTCGCACTGGCAGGTTTAGCGATCAAGGTTTTACATCGTTCGGTAGTTGTGGACAAACAAATGTCACGATGAAGGAATAGGTCTTCTGCACAACACCATTAACCTTCCTCATGATTTGACGGACATCAACCACGTGGTCAGCCTCCCATTCTGCGACAAGTTCTACAGTTGACATATCCATTAGGTTCCTGCAAGTTACTACTCCCTTGCAGCGATTAAGCGCAGAATGGAGCTCACTCTTCATAGGGAACTCTCCCGGCAGTTTACAATTAAGAAGGGTTTATGCTTGTTTGCTGGACATTGTCTCCAACAACATCGAACCGTTCTGCAATCTTTGATGGATTTTAATGTACCACAAAGTCCTTCTAGTGCTTTATGAATGTAAAAGGTGAAATTTTCTCCAAGGATCCTTCCACTCTATTCATTACAATAAAAACAATCCGGAGTTTATTGTTGTTTCTTTTACTTATTTTCCTATAAAGTGGGAGGGCTGTGAACCCCTCTGCCGCTTCGAAGACGTTTGAGTGTGTAACACGCCCTGCAGTCCACTCGATCCGCAAGTTGAGACAATCAAAACTTTTGAGATCTTGTCCCACGAGTTCGGAGGAACACGTGTCCAGCGAAATTGACTCCCGGCATCACGCCACTAAGCCTCATACAACTGAGGTGCGGCAGTTGTCCCAGAGGTTGTCCGCTAGCGAGTGTTTATCCTCAACACCCATTCACCTCATCGGCGCGTAACACACCTTGAGGTTGAGGGTTATTTTAAAATAGATGTTTAATTCTTCCTCGCGACCCGGCCGATAAAGGCAAGATCATTTTCGAAAATTCAGCGAAAACCAATAGCTCATCATGTCGAATGGGATGAACGCTGTGTCATTGGCGCACTAACGCTACGTATTGTAAATACTACGTAAATATTGAAAAATGAATTAACATGTTCCGTAAAAAATATTCCGTAAAAAACATGTTCCGTAAAAAATATTCCAAAGTATCTGGAAATTGTCAGTCCTCATGGCTTCGTCTGAAAAAAGAATTTATTACCATTGCAGGAGAATTTTGTCTCGATGGCAGAATACACAAATAAATCACACACACACACACACACATATATNATATATATATATATATATACACACATTACATAAGAAAATGTCTAAGTAGGGAAGACATTCATCCGGTAAATACATGGAAAATATAAAAAATAAATGGAATTATAAAACTCTGATATTCATTTTTACTTTTTAATTAGTCCCTTCTGCTCATAGGTTTTTTTTTATTTAAGAGAGGTTGCTGGGCACGAAAGTGCTCCCACCACATCGGTAAGCAAATTTGTTCAAGTCTCTGATCTGTAGAGAAACGAGTATTTTTCTGTCTATTTTTTCTCCTTTTTTCCTAATTCTGAAAAAGTGACCTGATCTACCCAATCTAGTCTGTTTTTCTAAACGCTCTTTGACATCTCGCCACGCTGGTTCGTTTTTAAATGTACTGAACAAACATCTCAGTCGCCCGCTTTTTCTACGAAGTTGGAGAGGATCTATTTATATGTAATCATTCGCATTTAGGAACTTAATCGCTTTAAAAAAAATTCTTAATATTATGTTTAATGTTTTCTGTAAGAAACAACAAAAACAGACTTTTAAAAAAATTCCATAATTAGAAGATGGACATCAGAGAGTTACCCAGTGAACGTTCGTGAGAGCTTGTAAAGCGCTTTTTATTTTTACTTTTCTTACACACTATTGTGATCTGACTCGTGTGTGGACCTTAAGATGGCTGAAGGAAAGATGGCTGACTTAAACACACACCACTGATGACTCGAGACAAAATAATTTTGAATCTTGTTGATACCTATGGAGAACTTTTCTAAATGGACTGGTTTCGTAAAAAGACAAATTTGTTGTCTCCGTTTATGAATTTGGTTTAAGTGACGATGCGAAGTACGTAGCATGGAAATATATGAAATTCCAATATTTTCATTGATCCAAAATATCTAAGGTGAAATGACATTGTGTCCGGATGTGGATAAAAACGTGTAACTTATGTCATACTGAAGTTAGGGCTGTAAGACACATCAAATTAGTTCCTCACGTCCTCTCGGATATCAACTCCGAACCTTCAGCACCTTAGGGTCCCTTCCATTATTATTTTACTCTTTCCACTTATCACTTTCAGGAAATAGCAAAATTAACATTATAATTCAAAACCTACAATGTCTAGTAATCTATTATTAGCTTAGATCCCTGTTCCCAACATAAGTCATTCCAGGGGTATAATAAACATTTAAGTATACAATTTAAAACACCACAATATACAAGTGACCCATGATGTCTTCAAAAGCATTCCCCGCTTATGACCAGTGAACATTTTTTTTTTTTGGGGCGCTTTAGGGCTCGTCAACAGCGAGGTCATTAGAGCCCTTAAAACTTGTACAGGTACCTACCGACTGCGCCATCCCGCTCGCTACCCGTGCCCGTCTACCATTCTCATTCAACTTGTGAAACCCAAAGACCTCTGAGGTGGCCCCGTAGACGGGCACGGGTAGCGAGC
>NNCF01126945.1:1101879-1188953 GCA_002313205.1 Laupala kohalensis
TCGACATGACTCTCCCCGCGTGTGGGACTCGCCGAAAGACTCAGCCATACCCACTAAAAACCCTCCTGCATTACAACTCTAAACACAAATTCCAACATATCACATGACTTTTACTAAAAAACACTTTTAAAAAAAGGAGAAGAGGAAAGAGGAAAATGAAAGATACCCTAGCCCTAATAGCGTCGGGATCCAAAAGAACAAGAGGTGACCAAGGTAGGTCAGGAAAGAGAAAGGAAGGAGCATGGCACAAGTAAGTGGGAGCAATGCCAGACTCAGCTCGCGGCCCCGTGTTCGCCAAACACGTACTTACTAGATGTAAGTCCCCTGGGGGAAGAGGAAAATGAAAGATACCCTAGCCCCAATAGCGTCGGGATCGAAAAGAACAAGAGGTGACCAAGGGAGGTCAGGAAAGAGAAAGGAACGAGCCCCGCACAAGTGGAGAGTAACGCCAGACTCAGCTCGGGGCCCCGTGTTCGCCAAACACGTACTTACTAGATGTAAGTCCCCTGGGGGGACCAGTGAAGAGGCCGAAATGTTTTATTGATAAAAAAAGTATTTGATATTTTTCTATCCTTCTGTAAATAGAACGGGAGAACGTTCTATGAACTTTTTTTTTAAATGGGGCTTTACGGGTCATGTCGACATCAAAGGTCATTGGAGCCCGAAAAACTTGTACAGGTAGGGAAAATGCAGTTACGCACTAGGGAGAGCCAACATGACTCTCCCCGCGTGTGGGACTCGNACATACCAAAACATATCTCACAACATACATCAAATGGAGGGGGGGATCAAATGAAGGGGGTACATAACATGAGGGGGGACAAAAAATGAGGGGGGACAAAAAATGAGGGGTAGGACAAAAAATGAGAAGAATGAGGAAAATGAAAGATTCCCTAGCCCTAATAGCGTCGGGATCGAAAAGAACAAGAGGTGACCAAGGAAGGTCAGGAAAGAGAAAGGAAGGAGCCCGGCACAAGTAAGTGGAAGTAATGCCAGACTCAGTTCGGGGCCCCGTGTTCGCCAAAAATGTACTTACTAGATGTATGTCCCTTGGGGGGGGGGTTCTATGAACTATTTGAATCGTGAAATATAGAGTGAATTTTAAAACTTGGTGATTGTTATATCGAACAATCATCTAAACAGACGTATACACCCAAAGTCACGCGATTTTACTAACGCAATATGGCTGCCTAACAAGAAATGTCAAGTTCTACGAGTGTAAGTAATATCCCGATAAATATGAATAGTAGATGCAAAAGCCACAGTTTGCTGTAATAAAAATTATAAGTCAATTCCACGAACTGAGAACGCAACATTCGTTCCACACGTTCGATGCAAAAAGAACAGATTAGTGCCACAAAAGAAGTGAATTGATGACCGATGTTGGCGATAGATTTAAATGCGAAGAAATCTGAAAGCACTGCCAACATAACGCGTGCTACACTTACCGTCACGTCAAGTAAAAGCGTCGGCTGCACAGTGAACAAACCCTTGCGAACATCAGCCAGTTAGACTCTGGCGATAAAGAAATAAATAAACAAATAATTGATCGTCAAAAGCGTTGTTACAAACAACATTAAGAACAATTAACTAATTAAAGAACGCAGTGCGTCCTCGTTACAATGTTTCCGAGCAAAGTAACATTACTTTGAGCTTGTGTATAGAAAAGATGGCTGTGGAGCTTCGTAGCGAAGGCAAAACGATGAAAAGCAAAGGAGCAGCGCACGATTCGCTGGGAGGTAGAGGCTGAGGCCGCATATTTCCAAACGTAAGCACCGCAATACACATGGAATAATAAGTTACAGCCTAAGCGAATCGGAGAAGCTGCCGCTTCCAACCGATTATTTGTGCTGCTTTTATTCCTCGAATACGCATCGTTCCCGACGTCCGTCCGCCTTCCGAATCTGGCGAGGGGTGAGGAAAATTGCGTGATGCCTATTGTTAGCTGGGTTTACCAATAACTTGGCTCTCGTTGAGGTTAGTGGTTGTTAAAGAGAGTAAAAGTTATTGATACTAGGAGGAGGTGGATAGAGGAAGGAGAGTTTTCTTTTCGGTAGCCGCAGCTATATGAATTGGAAAATTCGTGTGCAAAGCTACAAATATTGTTTTTTTTTTCTGGAATTGAATCCCGGATGGGTTAGGTGGTGAGCTAGAACGCTACCACCTGAACTACGGAGGGGCGAAACTGCAGTTACGCGCCAAAGAGAGAGCGGACCTCCTCCACCAATCTTATCCATATGCATCATGCACTCTTCCCCGCGTCGTGTGGGACTCCTCGAATAACCCGACTATACCCACTAAATACTCTCCTGAATTCACGAAATATCTAAACATAAGATACAAAAGGAGATACGAAGTTGACTAATTCATTTTATTAAAAAAATTCTGGAAGATGTAATTTTTTTAAACAAACGAAAAGGAAAAATGAAAGGAAAGAAGAAAGGAGAAGAGGAAAGAAGAATGCAAATTTAGGGAATAGTCGAATGAAATAGTCACGAAGAATATGTGACAGGAGGGACGTAAAACACCAGAGGATGTGGCAAAAGGAATTGCAAAAAAAACTAGAAAGAAAACTAGATAAGATAATGAAGAGTCTTACAATGTTGTAAGTTGAAAGAAAGTTGGTCAGGAATGACAATGAACAAAAACAGCAACAATTAAAATACATAAAAAAATTGGCACGACTCGCATCTACGTATTTAAGCCATTATGATGAAGTATAGTTCAACTACTCCGGTTGATCAGATACGGCTTTATTTAATAACATTTCCTTCATTGAGTGACGTCACCTTGCTGCACCCCGAGGAAGAGGAGGATATCGCAACAGAACAGAGGCAAACTAATTAATAATAATGATAATGTCCAACCGCGTTATGTTACATCTCGACAATTTTGTTGTTCATTCAAACGACGTGAAATTATAATAAAAAACGTTTCGAGTAAAAAAAAGTCTCTTTTCAATTTTACACGAATTTAACACCACCTATTTGACTTTCAAAACATTCAGAAACGTGTATAAAATATTATGCAATAGATACATGACAAGCACCGTTCATTTATCAGGTGTAGGAAAGACATGTTGAAAAGCCTTTTACCAGATGTCCCAGGAAAACTTTTGAAGGATACGTCCAGAAAAGGGAAGCATCACCACTATAATTTACAAGAGCGTCGATAATATCGCGTAATAATTAAAATAGAATGTAAATGCAACATTAGTTCGACGTATCGACACGAAAGTTGTTTTGAACGTAAATAAAGGGAAAGTTTAAAGCAAAAGCATGGGAATGCTCAGCCAGCAATTAGCTACAATATTTATACACGATACGAATCGTAATTAACACATTTTCCATACAAATGTCAAGAAGTGTTTACCTCGCTCCACCTGCCATTCGAAGGGGGGGGCGAAGAAGAAGAGGAGAAAGTCCACGCAGCACACCCAAATGAAAAGATGGAGGAGTTATTAGTCGATGGTTACGAGAATTCAAGAGACAATAAAACTAGCTGCGTATTATATGCTAATGAGAATGAACTATGCGAGTGAGTAAGAGAGAGCCACTCTTTCTCCGATGGTCGCCATCACAAGTAGATGGGTTGAGAGATCGCGATGCAAATGATTTCACTCCATACGGTTCGTATAAGCATTCGACAGCCCTTCGCCCCACTGATAATTACAACCAAAAAAAAGAAAGAAATTACCCCGTCAAAACACTTACAGAACACGGGTAATAATACATTTTGTCCACCCATTATTAGTGGACATATCGGAATCCTTCGAAATGGTTTGTTCAACGTTCAAACACAGCCTTTTAATAAGTAAACTGTTCTCGCAAAAAATGAACAGGGTTATCTACACGAAAGGAGGAAGGATATCGTTGGAAATGACTGATGAACATCTGAGAAATAGTAATAATATTTCTTACTGCAAATGGGCGGATTTTGTCTGGTGAAAAATTACAATATTAGAACTGAAACTAAAAATTGTTAAACTAATATTAGAAACTAATATATAAATTCGATACAAAACAGGCGACAAAGAAAAGTGCATTCATTAAATTAAACTATTTTTAATAATTATTTATAGCACATTTTACAGTGGATGATTTCCCCCTCATCACTTTACTGCCACTATCTTCACACCTCCACTAACGCATCCTTCCTTCCAGAGCTTGCGTAACCCCGTGAATAGTCGCATAGTTCAAGACCTTTTCTACAACCGATGCAGACATTAAATTCCAGTTTCTAATCGTTCTGCCGAGAAAAGAAAATTTTAATTCTAAATTTAAAAAGGTGATCTCTTCTACCTACGCGAGAATGATGTTCGTTTCTAAAAGCTTCGTACGGAGAAGAGAGCCTCCGCGGTTTTCTTCACTTTCCTCGCAGTGCCGAAACTACACGATTTTTTAAAATCGAACTACAATTAATAAATAGTAAAATCAAAAAAGTAAATGACGATGATTCCAGACTGCTCTGAAGCACATCTATGGCACGCACTGTATCAACGATTCTCGCGTAGGAATTAATTCATAAAGAAAGATTTCAGCTCACGTTTCGTGAACCTGCAAATGCCGCCTTCAAAAAGCAATTTCACTGACGGCTGCAAGAAATGAGAGGGTAATTACACATCGAGCAACACTCGACTATTAACAATTCAAAAGTCGAGATTTCTATCAACTGAAAATTAGGGTCGCGGTGGCGTTTAAAGCTGTAAAACCCTTCTAGAAGAAAATTTCATCTTTAAGAAACAAATTTTACTCGCGTTACCCAAATAAGGACGAAGTTTAGAACTACAGATACATTTCATTTGAACTGTTCTTAATTTCCTGTCTTCCCCGACAACCGATAATTCCAATATTTACAAAGAACTTCGGTTACAAACATTGTTTCCACGAAGGTATAATGGAGTGAACCCATGAGAAACCGACCTCAATCACTCTTTGATAGCGTGGCTCATAGTTGGCCAAAACGAGAATTCTAACTCGCAACGAAACAAATCGCAAATGCACACTACCACTGTATTAACGTCCATTGTATAATCTATGTAACTAAATAATCAAAGACTTACCACCCAACGTATTTTGCGAAAGGGAACTCACAACGTAAAATGAAGTCGAACCCTTGGGTGCTCTGGTCGCTATATATATATAATTATTCATCCATAAGTGGTTGTAAGTCTTTCATTACAAGTCGCAAAAGTTCGTTTCAAAAATACAAAACGGAAATTTATTAAATTAAACCTTGTCGTAGACATTTACTATTCAGTGTAGATATGAAAACAGTCGTAGTGAAGTTATATAAAGTAAGAGAAAGGAAGAATAAGAAGGGAGAAATGCGGAATATGAAGTGAAAAGCACTAAAGAGGTGACCGAGGAAGGTTAGGAAAGAGAAAGGAAGGAGCCTCGCACAAGTAAGTGAAAGTAATGCCAGACTCAGCTCGAGGCCCCGTGTTTGCCAAACATGTATTTACTACATGTAACCCCCTGTGGCAGTTGCCCAAGAGGTTGTCCGCTAGCGAGTGTTTATCCTCTACACCCTTTCACTCATCGGAGCGTAACACACCTTGAGGTTGAAGGGTTTTCTTTATAGAGATTTAATCCTTCCTCTCGATCCGGCCGATAAAAGCAAGATCTCCGCCCTTTGCAACACGCAACTTTCCACCATCGCGCCAACGGTGGTCGCTGAAGCATGGCCAAAGCTTACGGAGTTCGAGGACCGGTGACGATGTTATATTACCAACGTATCTTTTCATCAATGCAATTCTTCTTCAAAACAACCGCATATTTAAGAATTAAAAATATACAGACCATACGATATGGGCATATTTTAGTGCAAATAAAATCTCCTCGTTCAATTTCATTCAAGAAAATTACTGCGCTTTCAAAGAGCATGTATGTAATTTCAGAGGCTAAGTAACACCTTCAGAATGTCTCGCACACAATATTAATAATTCAGTAGGAAAACAATACCAACATGTACTGCCAACAGTAATAATTAGTTCAGCACAGAAATAACTTTCGCATCCACTACAGCTCTCTCACGGAACTTGAGAAATTCATTTCGATAGGGGGATATTCTTTTTTTCTTTTTCTATTTAGCCTGAAACCCAACCGGATGTCAATACGGGTTATTCTTCTTACTGACAACCACTTCCTGAGGGATTCCAATTATGTCTCTGTAGCTTATAATTTTCGAGAAAAACCCACACACCATCGTAATACAATCGAGTAATGATTCCACGGACGAAATACCCCACTCGCTGAAGTAACGTTAGGATACGAAAACAGAGAAGCACGAGAAGGTCTAATATCTTGAGAAAAGCGCAGCTGTTCATTTTACATTATGATAGGGGTAGTCGCGGCTTAAGGAAATGAGGAGAAATACAATTCTGAAAATGAAATATAATTGTGGTTGATTTTTCTTTAAATGAGGCTTGAGCTACTTCAGTCAACACGTAGAGTATTTATTTGCTAATCCATCTTACAATATTATTCGTTTCTCTTCTTTAAAACTAACATTCTCGTATTATTTTTCGCAGAACGAATAAGTAGACTTCTCACTTTACGTCCGTGTTCTTAGTTTGGCGAATCCCTTCGTGCTCATTTTGACGTTAGATAGTTAGGTTTAATGGCGTTTCGACACTAAGAACATTGACATTCCTTTTCAAATGAGTCATTACTGAAAAGTTAATATATTTAAAGGCAAAATAGTGGAATTAGTCATGAAAGTGCAACACTGATTTTCAGTATTACTTGAGTTACAAAAATAATTATGTTCCTGAAATATCACTCACCCGTTGAAATAATCCTATTCAGACCTAAACAAACTTGCGATTTTAATGAAAAACTATTTAAAAAACCTGAAGAATGCTTTTAATAGCAATTTTAAACACGGCCCACATGATCATCGTCGTATACATTAATACGCCAATGTCCCTAAGATGCTTTCTTAGTAACTGGGCGAAGCAAATCACACAAATGAACTATAGTACTTCAGAGCATTAAAAAATGTGTATTCCATATTACTTCATCTTCCACCTTTTCTTTTCTGAGATAACAGCATTTAATATTACATCAAGAAAAGGCGCAACTACTATTGGATTTTTTTAAATTTTAGACCCCTGACTTCTAATAGCTGTGAAGAGTACGACAAAAATCGCAGTAAAACACAGTTTCCACCATTTTGGATTTGCCATTTTGTTTTTGCATGTACACAAGTGAAAAATTCGGTTTTATGAATGAATATTAATTTTTTTAAACGTGAAATGTTTCAAAAAGCGTGATATTTTTACGGTTTTTGCCGATACGTCGATATTACAATATCAAATAAACGAAGAGTGCCAACAATAATTCTTATTCAGCGAATGATCTCTGTTGTATTTGTGACAACATTTATTAATTTCAAGCTTCTACTTGCCAAATATAATGAGTGATTAATTTTTGTCGAAAACACTGCTAAAAACGACCAGAGACATTATTAAGGAATAAAATTTATACTGACGCACTCAGAAGAAAGCCATGATCACATTACAATTGAATTAAATCCATCGAGTGTTAAATAAAACCATGTTTCGAATAAACGGCCAGCGGTGCAATATAGTTCCGCACGCTGCTGCCAATGCCGTATTCAGTCGTCAGGTGTGGGGTCCAGCCTGTTATACAGCTATACCATGATGGAGCTATACCATCAATGGCAACAACGTGGGTGACTGAAATCCCTCGCTGGACGCTAATTACTTATCACTTGCTGGAAGTTACATAAATAGTTTTAACCATTTATATTTAATTGTAATGTGATCCTGACATTCTTCCGAGTGCGACAGTATAAATTTTATTCCTTAATAATGTGTCTGGTCGTTTTTCGCAATGTCTTCGAAAAAAATTAATAACTCATACATTTTGTATGTAGATGCTTGAAATTAATAAATGTTGTCACAAATACAACAGTGATCATTCGCTGAATAAGAATTATATTTGTCACTTTTAGTTTATTTTATAAAAAATTGTAATATCGACGTATCGGCAAAAACCGTAAAAATATCACGTTTAAAATAATTAATATTCACTCACAAAACCAAATTTTTCACTTGTGTGTAAGCAAAACATAACGACAAATCCAATGGTGATACTGTGTTTTTTTGGGTTTTTTAACTTTCCACAGCTGTTAGAAGTCAGGGGTCTGTAATAAAAAAATTGATGATAGGCACATTTACTTGAAAACGACGTAAGACGACTTGGTGATTCCCGACTAATTAAATCACTGATGCGTCTGGTAAGTAATAAACAATAAACCAATGCGTACATGAGTTACGTAATGATCTATTGCATAATGTTTACCATTCATAACTGTTCTGATGTCCTACTTAAGTTACAAATGTTAAATACGAAACTGAAGGAAACTTGTCTACAACTAGAAGATGTGGAGGAAAGTAGTAGCTATCAAACCACTTTAGTAAATAAAATATTCCCATTTGCATACAAAATATAGGTTAGATTCAAATTTCACACGAATTGATCTAGTACTAAATTATTTTCATTAAAATAGTCAACGTTTTTATTTTTTTTTAAATACGTAATTACTTTCATTTTTTTCTTCCATCTTCGTAACATGCAAAAACCTTCGAATCCACAAATAAACAAATACTCCACGTTTCCAAACAAATAACTGGAATGGCACAATACATCCCAAGTCGAACCAAAGAATTACATCGAAAAATTAATACAATTATTGGGGAACGAATATCCCCGAGATTTCCACAAAATCCAGGTAGCAAAACAATTTCTGAGAGCACAGGGAATTGCAAAACGTCGCTTGTAAATTGCTGTCAGCGAATAAGAACAACGGTAACAGTCCACACGACGTATCATCGAAGACGTTCTTGCAACGACAGGAAATCGCTGCAAATGAAACGAATGAAAGAAATCAATTGCAACAAAATCAACGTGAAATAAGTTTCCGAAAATTTCTCCTAAAGCACTACGATGGTGATACTTTCTCTGATTCTCAAGGAATGTCGCGTGAACACATTAATTTTCGAAGAAATTAGTAATAATGCGAATTAAGTACATAATGTTGTATTAAGTAAATGATAAGCATACATTTCATTTATTTCTCAATATTAAAAAAAAATGGTTTACTGAGTGGTATGGCAATGGGAATAAGTAATAGATAAAATTATATATCTTTCCTTAAGGATTATTACAATTAAAAAGGAAAGTATGGTTAATATTGATGAATTACAGGAGCAAAAAAACTGAATTATTAATCTTCACTCGCACAACTGTTCACCACGAAGCTTCCGAATGTGTCCACCGGAGTTCGATTGTGAGGTTATGTGAGGCGGAAGGACAAACCACTGAACGTATCATCTACGAGACTGAATCGTAGAAGCTAAATTATGTCAAAGCTGTGAAGAACATTGGTTTCAAATCCATATCCTAAAAAGTGAAATGAAAACCAAAAAAATTCAGGTCTTTACTATATGTTTTGTTTATTATGATTTATGTCTAAAGTGTATTTTCCTCCAGCCTCAATTTTAAAATAATTCGTGATTACTTACATAGAAGCATAAAATACTGAAAACTGTTTTTGTATTTTTGTTCGCTTTCTTCTTCGTGGTATTTATTTTTTGAAATGAACAAAGGTAAAAAATTAATATCACAAAAGTAAGGATATATGGAAACTAACATATGAATGTATAATATTTTATAAGAACCCTCGATAAGGCCCGGTAAAATGAACTTTTTTGGAATCAGGGAACACCAAAACGGATATTTCCGCAAAAATCCCGTTTGCGAATTTTTTTTTCGCGATTATCAGAAAGTATAAGTTTACTACGTATATGAGAAAGTAAAAAGAGATAGAACAGATATGACGGTACGTTGGCAACCTTCACACCATGCAACATTATGTTCCAAGTAACACTATAAAAATACGCATGCACAATTTTTCCACTATAGACATCTTGCTGAGCGCAGTTCCGGACCTATGGGGGTGTTTTAAGGGAGCTATAAGCCCCGATTGGACCTGAACAATCGACACTTAACACTGAAATGGATAAAAAGGTATTCGTTGTAAAAGTGTTACCAGATTTTTCGCACACTAAATTGACAAGTTGTGTGCAAACGTAATACAAATAGGTAATAATACAGTTTCTAAGTATTATACGCACTGGTAGAATCGGCGAGTTCCACGCAGGCTTCATTCTGCAATAGCACCGGTGGCGTACGTTGTAGTGTTGTCGCTCATCACAAAGTTATCCCGATGGGACTAGAAAATTTTGTAGCTTTTCACATTAATGTCCCAGTTCATATAGCTGTGACTACTGAAAAGCAAAACCTTCTTTCCTTCCTCTATCCAGCTCCTCCTAGTATCAATAACTCTAACTATTACTAACTACTTCTACTAACCCCTCAACGTGGACCGAGTTGTTGGTAAATGCAGCTTATGGACCCACCTACTAACGATAGCCCCTACCACCCAACTCCTACCTCCTATCGCTCCATGTAGATAAGCTTCGATAGCACTAAGCTACGTTTCCCATTCATAAATACAACATAAAAAACAGACGGCTAGGCTCATATGTTATTAACGCGTTGTGAAGACACAGCAGGAGACGTCTTTCTTTATGGGACCTTTATCTGCTCCTTTGTCTCCTCTACAGGTTTCATGTCATTTTTCCTTCCTTCAATACGTTGTGTAGTCTCTACATACGTTGAAAGCTGTTTGTTATCTCACGACTAGATACTTTATTTACTGGTACTCGGATTTTTAAAAAACCTTGAAGATAGTTTTAACAATAAAACTTAAACAAAACTCTTCATTGGGATTGTATTTAATAAGCGTCAAACATTTTCATTGTGTCTGCATTAAAAATATATTTTCACGAATTATTTGACTCGTATCTTCATAAAATTCCGATTTGGTTACGAAATCCTAATAACATACATTTGCCATTTTAAACAATTTTTTTCTCACTATTTAATATTGTCGATTATGTATTTGACGAGTTGATGTATTTCATTTCGGTTAGTCTCCACCCACCCACACTTCGTGTCGATTCCTCATGTGTGAATGAAGAGAGGAGGTCGTCGGCGGAGCGCACTTTGCTCGGCCCTGTCCACGGAGCGGAGGAGGAGAATGCCTGTGGGGCCGTGGTGGCGGCAGGGGGCGCGGCAGTGGGCGCGGTCAGCTCTCCGCGCCTCGGCTCGACCCCTTATCTACATTATTATAATGCCTGTGTTTTCTCAACAGTCCGAAGCAGCTACTGGTAAATGACCGGGTACATTCGCCCGCCAACTACCCATTACGCCGAATAAAAATTTAAATATGGCCGCAACGCCGCTTCGTGCTCGGACCGGACTGCGCGTCGGCCGCGGGTTTTTTTGTTAATTTTATTTAACAAAATATATACTTGTGGCGGGCTTCTCGTTTTCTGAGCGTCGGGAAACGAACGCATCGTGTGTTAATTTAGAAATAAATAAAAACCTTTTACTCCGCCTGGTATTTTTCGGTTCCAATCCGTCCGTTGAAGCAGCAACAGCAGCCAACCCCCCTCCCTGCGCCTCTCGACTTAACAACGACGCCAATTCTGATTCCCATTGAAGAACTTACCCGCCTCCAATAAGCGTCCGCTCGCTTTTTGTTGATTTCCAATCGTCGGAATTATCCCCGAGCACACGGCCGCCCGCGTTAAAGATGATTTTTAAAAAGTTATCGATAGGTATCGCGCAAATCTCGAGTGTATTCGTATTAAATTACCAATCTGCATTCATATTTTTGGGGGAGCGGATTAAGATTACTGAACGGAATTTTTCATTCCCTACCCCCACCCACCCCCCAACCGCTCCGCTTCGCTCCGGTTTTTAATAACAATGTGGAAGGGGGAGGGGGGCGTGAGCTTCCCGTCGGTCTATCTGGCAAGCACATGCGTTATTGGAGTTCAATTCGAAAAAAGAGTACTTCGCATTCGGATCTTGAAATCGTCATCACATATATACAATCACAAACAGGCGGCCGGCCGATGCATCGGAAAATATTGTACACGATGCGAATTCTCTCTCGGGAGCGGACAGGTAAGAGCCTACTGCCACCAGGGTTCCTCGACGTGGGTGGACGGGTGATTGGAAAATTCCGCGCTTACTGTTGTACGGCACGCGCCTCTACACGGAGACAGGGTGGGGGAACATGTCCTCTGCAATTCACCTGCAGCTGGAGAGAGGACAGGAGAGAAAAAGAGATGAGGCCACTGAAGACGACTACAAAGGAGAATTCTCCGAGTATCCTCAGGATCATCACGAAGAACAAGATTGGCGACAGGTAAACCGTAATAGAAAAAATTTCAAGATATATAATCACGATCCGGGGTGAGTAGCGCTATCTTGCCAAGCGAATACCAGAACTTGAGTCAAAACTTGAAACCACAAACTCCACGGAGAAAACACCATGACTTATCAAAATGTACTCGCAAAAGTCATCCCCCCCCCCTTCCGCCAAAAAAAACAACAACAAAACGCACAGTTCGCTGTGCTCGGTAAAAGAGATGAAATGCACGCTCCATACCCTTCCACCCCCTAGGAATAAACCGATATACCAAGAAGTTAAGACAGTATGAAGCAAGTCATAGGAGCGCGACCACCCACCGAGCATTTCAGCGTCCAAATGAACCCAATCAACCGCATCAATTGGAAACGGTTTCAGAATATTACTAGATCTATTCCACTCCAAGGACGCATCAGATATATAATGTAGCAATACTCGACGCAAAATAAACTACAAAGCGTTAAGCACGAACAAATCTCGATGTACAATAAACAAACAAAAATGTGCATCATTTCATCCGAGGAAAAAAGGGGCTATCCACAACGATCAATCTATTCACGTCACAATACAATCAATAAGAATCCAACCTCACAGCTCATTCTTCTCATGGGAAATTATTCTGATCCAGCGTTCCAACATTCACCGACAATCGTTGAATAATCTCCAAACGTGAGAGGCTCCGATAAAATTGAGACTCGGGAACATAATTGAAAATTTGTCAAAACACCAATTACTTGTCTGTATTGACAAACGAAGTTCGGTCTGATGACGACCAAAATTGGAACGACGGTAAAATTAGAAAAGTACTTCGATGAAATTAAGAAACGCATCGTCACAAATTTATGAAATCGGGAATTCAATTAATTATAAAATCTATTAGCGGATTCTGTTAACCACTGGATGACGAAAATAAACTGATAGTAAAACACAAACCAATGCAACCTCAACGGTAAAAAAATAATATCAAAACAATCCATTTCGAGTCGTCAAATTTTCTTCTCGGTAATCGTCAGAATTGCATTGTTTGCGAGAGGTTACGTGGAACAGAATACCAAGGTGAATTCCGCAACACATCACGAGTTACATTAAGAAAGCGATACAGTAATTTACCTCACACAAAATATAAGGAATTTTCTCTTGGGATACTTTTCATAAGCAGAAGATAGCGGTATTCGCCAATCGCAATAAGCTGCTTAGACTGTTTGACGATGTATATCCAACCACCCAACTTTAGCAATTCACAATTTACACGCTAAAGTAATGCATAGGTCTACCGGATATAAACGTCGAAAGATCACTCCAAAGACAGGTGCTTAACGTATCGTAATTGCATGTGAAGTCCAACTAATTTCCTTCAGAAGACGCGTTTTCGTCGAACGAAATAGTTACCTACAATTATTAATTTTCTCGCGAATATTTACTATCAATATTATTATTATTATTATTATTATTATTATGCATAATTCTCTCATTTTATCATCTCCCAGTGTTCCTCTGAATATTAGATAACTTGTGGTGAGGTGAAAATGGCGACGAGCCGGGAATCAAACCCGGAACTCCTGCTTTGATCGCAGGGTGTTAACCACTACACCACCCGTTCGCCTTCCACAACTGTACTCCATTCCCACCCAGACCTAAACCCCGGAAGAAATATATGCACTCTGAATATTTGGCCTAAAGTTCTTATTTGATATTACTCATAAATGTGTGTGGGATTGAGACCTGTAACAAATCTCCATTCTGATTCCAATGAACTATAGCTTCGAAACTTGAAATAGAACCTCGTATTGACGAACATGAAAACTCAATTGATATTCTAGCCACATAGCACCTCCCCCGCCCTCGTTAAATCTTCAATGTCGTACTACCACGTTGTCTAGGCCACTTATCAAGATTCATTTAGTATTTTCCCAAAGCATTCTGCTAAAATCAACCTTAATAATGACGTACGTTCACCTCTTAATTTAACTGCAATTTCCGGGGGGGGGGGGATTGGTCACTCTTAAAAATGGAAAATAATCTCTTCGAACTAAAGTATGACGTGAAAATAAACGCCAAATATACACAAAATATAAGTACAAAATGAAGAAGATACAAAAATTACAAACAATTATTACACAAATCACAAAAAAGTATCACAATTAGAATACATAATATTTCAATCAGACAAGGAAATTGTCATTTTCCAAGTATAAAGTGGCTAGTATATGTTACGAGGTGTCAAAATGTAATTTAACAACACAATTACGGTAAATTCGTGCAAAGCGAAAAGTGAGTTGACGAATTCATTTTTATTCCGCTTCTAATACATTCGTCTTCTACTTCCGGCACCGCACTCACGGAGATCTACAATGAAAGAAGTTCCTCGCCAAACCTTCCGAAAACTAGGAAAATTTAAATAGAAAGTGCAATTTGATAAGAATACGACCACATCTAGATTTTAACAAAATAATTCGAACAACCAACTTCTTTTTCTTTCCCTTCATGACATTTTTTAAGGTCCGGGGATCGAACCCTTTAAAAGCTTTTTACATTCGTTCTCCAAAGGAACAGATTCAGTGTATTGCATTACGTAGAACTCCCTACTAATTATAATGTTCAAAATTCTGTACCAAATTTAATTATCTACCATTATTCTACACTCTAATTAGGTTTCGTCATTACTTTTTTTACGTCTCACTAACTAAGCAAAACAATAGTGCAATGTACTCAGTAAAAAAAGGGGGGGATACAACTGCGTAATTACCTTGAGCTCAGCCTCCTGCGATGGACTGGAGCCGCTGTAAAAATAAAAGACCACATTAGAAGAGAACAGAGCCAAAACATTTTTTTTGAGGGGGGGGGGGGCTTTAGGGCTCGTCAACATCGAGGTCATTAGAGCCCATGCGAGTAGGGAAAAATGCAGTTTCGCACCATAGAGAAGAGCCGTAATGACTCTTCCCCGTGTGTGGGACTCGCCGAATATCTCGACCATACCCACTAAAAAACCCTCCTGAAATCAACAAATATCTAAATAGAAAGATGAAAGAAAAGAAAAGAAAACAGTTGCCCAATACATTAAATCACAAAAAAGGAAAAATTTTTAAATATTATATTTTCGAATTACAGAAACGATCGATGAAAATAAAGAAGACAGTAAAGATGAAAAGGGAATGCAAATTTTAAATCCTCCCGAGAACTTGTGGGAGGAGCCCCGATATACTCATAAAATTCAAGTTTGTTAACATTAACCGTTTCATTTCCGAGAATTGTTGGTAAATCTGCAGCCAGACCAATTTGTCTCCGTATACTTGAGTATCTTCTGCAATCAGTTAGTAGGTGACGCACTGTCAGAGAACAGCTACACTCCTCACAAACGGGTTCATCATCAAGTAGTAAGAGATACCTATGAGTGAGAGGACAATGTCCTATGCGCAGGCGGGTCAGCAAGACCTCGTCGCGCCGGGCTGGCCTACAGGAACTGCTCCATGACTTAACAGAAGATTTGATAAGTCGGAGCTTATTCCTTTCAACAGCTAACCACTCATTGCTCCATTCACTCAGAATCCTTATCTTGACGGAATTTAGGAGATCTCGTTTTGGAATCGTGGAGAAATCCACGCGATTCCTGAGGCATGCCGTCTTTGCGGAATCGTCTGCTTCCTTATTTCCTCTGACACCCACATGCCCGGGAACCCAGCAAAACATTATGTTCTTTCCATCACTTTGCAGTGAGAAAAGTACATTCTGGATGTTCTGGATCAGCTTATCAGCTGGATACATGTTCTGAATTGCTTGAAGGGCATTCAGCGAATCAGAACAAATCAGGAAATGTGATCCGCGGGAGCACTTTGTTGAGCCAAAACAGGCAACAGGAAGAGGAAGCTAGGAAACATTACACGACGCAATAACTATATAAACAAAGAATCGCCAGAATTTATTTATAATATGAAAACATAATCGTCATCATTTAGACATTTCACAAGAAAAAATACGGATGTTTTGATTTTTAAAACAAAACTATACAATAAAAAACTAACTCAAAAACCAACTAAATAATACCACTCGACATACATAGCAGAATGACCGATTGTATTATAGTCACAGAGTCCCTCTTGCAACCTCTCTGACGATGCTACGTACAATAATAAGCAACCATTGCAGAAGAAATGTGTAAAGCTATTCACTTTAATATTGAAGATAAACATCACAAGAAATATTTTACATGAAACTTAAAAACAGAAATAATTTTAAAACATTTTAAAAGCAGTAGACAAATATTTCAACATTAATGCTCCCAAATGTATACTACAAAAACGTTTATCGAGGTTCTAAACAGTGTCTTAATTATTTCACGTCCAAGTTGGATGCTTTCATCCAATCAATTGAAAAATCGAAATTCTATTGCTTCGGATACAATAACAAAAAGAAACTAGTGCTGCAAAACCATTGCACATACTTTCTCATAAACGGTTCTCAGTCTGGACTAAAGAGCGGCATTAAAGCATTCTATTACGGGATGGTTTGATTTACTCTATATTTTGATCGTCTTCATTTTACCCAATTTAAAGAGTTTATTAAAGAATTATTCTACTAGCATTTATATAAAAGAATCTCTAATATACAAATACTGTTTTTTCGTTTTTGGGAAGATAAGATCAGCAAGATGTATTAAATCTTTTAATCATAATAAAGATAAAATTTATTAATAAATATAAAGATAAAGAGGATATTATTAACGCGAGAACAAAGCCAGCAGACCATAAATATTCTTATATAATATAAGGAACTAAAGAGTTAATTTTTTTTGCAATTTGAAATTTCAAAATTATATTAATAAACACTAATCGTATCTATTAATTATTTCGGTTAAATAGGTGATACTGTTTGTTTTATTTACTTCCCGCTCCTTATCTATCTCGTCAAAGAATTCTGTAAGTGTTAAAACATTTTAACAATAATATTATTTTTAACAATTGAAAGTTCTATAAAGCACTGAATTAAAAATATAATGAAAAATAAATAAAAAGACTTATCACACATAACCATCAAACCAAAGAAAATATCACGTAGCCAAGTTAATTCTTAAAACGAAAAGAAATAATCTAAAACAAAATCCTCTCGCATCAGATAATATGACACGCAGCGTGCACCAATAAAGAAGAAAATCCGGCATAAAAAAGCAGGGGACGCTTGTGATACGTGCGCTAAAGCAGTTAATGATCGATTCTTTTCGGTTCTTTTTGGTCCGAATACGACAAAATAAATGAACTATCATAACACTTCCGTCGGACCCGAAGCCAATAATTCAACTTCTTAATAGAGTCTTTTATTAGAAATTCGGAAGTAAAATAAATATTCAGAATATTAATTTACTCTACCTCTGCTTCATACATGTTAAATAATCTTGAAATAGTAAACAAATGCGTGAATGTAGGGGTTAGAAATTATTTTACTGCGTCTATACCAAACTTTCAAGTGAAACACCGCTAATGCGGATGTAATGCATAGTTATTCTACTTTACTTTGACCTTCATGTGAAGTGCTTTGACCTTCATGTGAAGCGCCCTTTTGTGTTCAAATAAAAAGAAAATTGAAAGCACGTGCATATGTAAGAAGTAAATTCTACCCTAAATACGAAAAATGAAAACAAAATATTTTTCCGTTCGGTCAGGAGTGCTGCGCGCAGACGGACGGAGCAGACGTTCAGCCAAAAAGTAACATTTTCGTAATCAGGGTTCTCCAAAACGGATATTTCCGATAAAGATCTCCTTTTCAATTTTTTTTTTTCAAGATTATAATACTTTCTATACACTACGCATATGAGAAAGCAAAGCAAGGCGTAAATTATTAGTGATACAAAAGAGTCCAATTTCTGCCTAAAAAGAAAATGACGATAGATCGACAAAGAGAAAGTGAAGAGCGTGATCCCATGATGTGTCTTATAGACAGTGACGGATCTATGAGTGGGGAGTGGGGGGGGNAGCCCTAACCCCATAGGACCTGATCTCTTCACTGATAAAACTGAAGTTGATAAATTGCGTATTTCGTAAAAGTGTTACCAGATTAACAATTGTTATTAGTTATCTGTTAATGTTATTAATAACATATTAATACATTTATTGGAATCATATTAATAAAATTTATAATACCAAGTTAATAAGTATAATAAATATTTGTTATTGTTATTTATCATACCAGATAGTTAATCATTTATTTGATGCATTTCATTTAAGGGTAATATTTATAAAATTTGTGTCGCAAACCATAATTTTTAAACAAAAATGCTGCCCGGTTAGCCCTTCCCTTCAGTACCGTCTAGCTTCGCCACTGCTTTCAGATACGCCTACCTCAATTTAAGTTTTTTACTTTTATTATCTCATAGAAATAATTTAATTACTTTCCTAGTGAAAAATACAGTGAAGTGTTCATCTCAATTTTATATTATAAAATAAAAACTCGTCGGTAACCGAAGAAGAGGATGAGGTGCCTGTACCTCCATCTTTGGTTACATGCTCGCTTGAAATCCACAGGCTTTTGCAATCTTTCCTTCCATTCGCCCCCCACCAACGCCTACTCGTTCTCCAGCAGGTACGTAGACATGATTTTTCCAAAACAGATATCAAACAATCAGATTAGTTGAAACTAAGATAAAACCGATTGGATTTTCATCCCTACCATTTACAGATCGAGATTGTCCAGCATCCAAATCACAAAGTCAACACAAAATCGTGTAAGTATTTCGGAACCCTAATCGATTACACAAGTTTTGCTTCATACGGGTGATATCTGCCGCAGAGAAATAGCTGGCTCTAAGCTCGATAGAGGAGATTCTGTACACTGATTAAGAAATGAACTCCATTATTTTCAATGTAATACAATCTTATTTAAATATAAACACATTGATTTTTAGCCTCCAAATATATTAAATAATACCTGATGTTGAAGTACTATTGTCTTCGATAATAGCTTTACGTCTTTTTTTTTTTAATTCTCTGACAACAAAACAAAATTGATATTATAACACGTAGCTAACTTTTTATTCTTATCTAATGAGTGAAGCGTTGAAATGTTTAAAAATCCTTAGCTTCTGCCTGAGGGCTCTTGATCGGAATTGACGGAATACGTCCCTTGCTTGCTTCCCGAGAGTAAATCAGTTTATTGTCCCCACGTGGACATAAGCAGATTGTTACTCTGCTTTTCTGAACAATAAAAATATTTACTTATTTATTTTCCGAAGTGTCGTTCTGGGCAACCGACCTCTAACCCTCATTCGCGAATTTCCTCCTCACCACGAGTGACTAAACTTTCGCCTTGGTATTTTTTGCTTCCTTGTATTCCCGAAGCACTTCAGACTTATTTCACGCAAACTCGATCGGGTGGGTGGACAGGCGCCGTCGCCGGTTAAGTGAAGAACGCAAATTACGAGGAAAGCCTCGCACTCAAGCGGGCGAAGAGCTGCTGTAACCGCGGGGATTCATTCACGAAGCGAAGGGTGGCCGGAGGGAGGGACGGCAGGTGGCGAATCCGCGGGGGCGTGCGGGGGGTCGGAAGGGGCCGCGAAAGCGCCAACAGCTGCCCTCTGCAGCAGCAGCCGCCTCCGATGGCCGCCGCCGCTACTTCGACCACCTCCGGCGCCGCGCTGCACCGCCCCCGCCGCCGCCGCTACAATTGCAATACCCGAAGCGTAACTCGATTGTAGCTTCGGAAATAATCAAACCCTATTTAGTTAGGATTGCACGCTCAATTCGATTACCGAAACCTGCTGGCACGCTTTTTTAAACAAAAGTAATCTAATCAAATCGCAAAATAAATATAGCATTTTTTCCCCGCGAACAAAAAGAAGAGGGCCGTATAGAATTGTACGCGGAATACTTTAGCGAGTATATATTTTTTGCTTGAAAAAAAAATCGGGACCCAGCAGGAGGAAAACACGCGCAAATGGAGGCAATCGGCAGAACGCAGCGGGGGCGAGGGGCGGGGCAGATGGTCGCAGGGGAACCGCCACAGTGGGGGGCCGGGGCCCGCACGCGTCCCCACTCGCCGGGAGGGGGCTTACGTCAAGAGCAGGGAAGCAAGAAGTAAGGTTACCTGCCACATACGAAATTGTTACATTTTAATATTATTTTTGCATCTACAATTGCAACGCGTGGAAAGAGGAGTGTGGTATGGTGCACTGCGGCGGCGCCAGAATAATTTATCAAGACGAAGGAATTGTACATTCAGTTCGTGGAATAAGCATATAAGGGCTGCAGCAGAAGTTTCACGTAGAAGAGACAGAAACATTAGAAGAATAGGAGAACACATTAGAGAAATGTATAACGGGAACGAAGTAAAAATAGTACTATAACCCAGAACTGATCTGATGACCGAGAAACTGGATGTAGTTAAAAAATCGCGTGCATCTCCGAAACGAACGAAAAGTATACTGGTGGAAAGGGACTAAACAAAAAACAAAAAAGGAACGTAATGAGTCGGTCTGCTCGAGGGGTGTGGAGCGAAGCGCGCTATCCCCAAACGACCCGAGCGACGGGGCGCAAAAATGTCGTGTGCTCAAGTGGCGCGTCGTGGGCTCCCGCGGCGGCTTTTCAAACAACTCACTCCAGTACGCTCCAGCGGTGGCAGGCAGCGTGGCGTCGCGTCGCGTCGAGAGGCGGTTGGAGTGACGAGGCGCGCTGTATAAGCTATTCCCCTTGCCCGCACACGCGCAAAGCATTGGAAACATTAGCATGCAATATCCATGCATGCTCGCTACATACAAACATCTGCGTGGCTGCGGCAGGCGCCCGCATCTATCAGTGTCCATGTGCGATGGCTCCGTCACGTACATATTCCGCGTGGCAGCGACGGAAGGAGAAGAAGCCTCAGCAGGAAGATAATGAAACGGACGCTGGGTTGGTCTCTTCGGAACGGTCGCTCGAATCTATCTGATCGCATTCGACACGCGCGTGTTTTGTAGTGTTTGTGAATGGGAAATGTAACGTGCTATCGAAGCTCATCTACATGGAGGTGGGTTTACCGACAACTTGGCCCACGGGGAGGGGTGAGTAGGAGTAGCTAGTAATAATACGAGTCAGTGACACTAGGAGTACAAGGTGACGGGTTCTATATGAACTAGGGCATTAAAGCGAAAAGCTACAAAAAACCATTTTCTGGCTCAGCCGGGAACCGAACTGGGAGCGTGTGTAGGTGGCGAGCGAGCACGATAGTCCCTGGGCCACTGAGGGGCGTGGACACACACGTTCGAATGATTTCGAATGCAATGCATGAAAGACGAGAATCAGAAACACACTAAAGGAACTGAAGTTGATTAGAAGAACCGTTATGACCGAGGAGGATACAATTGACTCTCGGCAACAAAGAGAAGTTTCAATTAACCTGCGAACACATACTCGAGTTTCTCGAGAGAAGAAAAATCGAGCGAATGGATTGTCGATGCATACAGAATGCGGAGGTGACGAGCGCTCCACACCTCCATCGCCAGAGGCATCTTCTGGAGCGCGTGAGGGAGCACACAAGCGCGACAGAGATAGAGACACAAATGTACATTCTGCCGGCAAATACCGTTACGCAAATTGATTACATACCCGATGCACCGCCGCAGCGGCGATTGCACAGGGTGTCGAGTGGGCGACGGAAGGACGAGGCTGGATCTCTGATTCCCATCGTTCTCTTGTAGCAAATGTCCACCCCGATGCGGCGGTGCGAAATGTGTGTGTGTGTGTCTGAGCGTATAGGAGAGTGCTCTCACCGCCAACTATCTCACTCGTCGCCGTGTGACGCCTGGCTGATCACAGAGGCGGAGCGCCCATTATCGGAATAAGCCATATCCTAATCACCGCTACCGCACACTAAAATAACTTTAACTTACCCCACGCTGCGCTACCGAAACAACAGCGTTCAAGGACGGCGCGTATGCGTATGCGGCGGCGTGCAGTCCGTGCAAATACCTCGGCGACGGAGCAAATAAGCGCGTCCCGCGGCGCCGAGCACGCCCACGCCCACGGGCGCGCGTCCGGCGCATTCGCTCGCAACGAGCGGATGGGTTATGCTAGCACAGCGATTCTTCCAGACCACGAAACGGACGTTTTCGCTTCGAAACGCTCTGGCGGCCATCACTACAGCAAACGGCAGCGAAAAGAAAGGAAAAAACGATACCTTGGCACACCGATACACGCGCGACGAGAAACTCTTCCACCAACTACTTTGCGTTCGGTCGCCAAATACTGTTTTCGCCCCTAAAGTTATCGGGAGCGACGGGGCGTCATCAAACATGACGTCACGCGACGCGATTTTGTTTTTGGACGAATCAACATCGGGCGTTGGGAAACTGGTAAATTAATAACATTAGGATAATTAGTGCGAGCGTGATGCATCGGTGGGCGGGTGTCAATAAGCGCCATCGCAGGTAGGTATAGCATTCATTCCCGTGGAATTAGATACAAGCATTTCTCTAACGTATCAGTCCGCGAGACAAACAGACGGCTAATGACTAATCGACCGGCGCGCGTACATTATTCATGTTTATGTGAATGAGACATATGGGCAACAAGCACTCGACGAGCTCGCCTATCTGTTAAGAAATGAGGACTGAATACCTACATGGCGAATGGAATTCATCACTAATTGCGAATGCATTCTCTTGCTTCGCGCACGCAGAGGAAATGCAACGCGCGGCAGAAGTGGAGGGAAAATCATTCCCCGAGAACAGAGGAGCGCGAAGAGCAAATGGTTCGTCTTCTCGGGCTTCAAAATTACTGTCACTTGGTGACTCTATCGTTCGTTGGGAAATCGAGCACTACAATGGAACCCCTCTTAACCGGCCCCTCATTAGTTGAGTATACACGCAGCTCAAAAACGTGTTTAATAAGATATAAAAACAAAGAAGATGGGGTATAAAAGTTTGAAAAAGGTGATCCGGTCTCAACAATAAATACAGATTTGTGTATGTAATCGACAATACGAACATTTCGTAGCGGACAAGTTGGCTCAATCGGGTCACAGAAACTGTTGTGGAATTCCATGAAGATCCAACTCGCCACAGAATCTTTAGAAACTCGTAGTGTAATTTCATATTAAGACAAACCACGGTTGAATCAGGCATTTTCACAGTATTACGCAACAACGAAATCGCGAATAATACAGAGCAATAAGAAAAGAGGTTTCGAAACATACGAAGCGATAACATTTGCTATTGAACGAAGTGATTTATAATTATCGTACAAGTTTTCTCAATTTTTTTACTAAAAATAATTCCGTTACATCATTATTTTTTTCAATCAATGCTGTAATTTGAGTTAATTTCAGGTCTTGAACCTCTTCGACGTAACCAATTTTTTGAGTGATAGAATTGAGAATAAAGTATGTTGGGTTGTTGAAGATAATGAGAAAATACACTTTGGGGTAGATACAAAATAGCAGGGAACTGTCCTCGGGTACTCAAGAAAGTATCTAACATAAGTGCTGTTATGGGACACCGCGATTCAGTCGAGCGTGGTTTCCATAAATCTTCTCTGGTTTATCTGCTAACAGTACGAGTACATATATGTTTCAGACGTTTGAAATTCAGCGATTCGAAAAACGGAAACCAATTTGAATAAAAATGATTCGGCGACATATCCTCTATTACCATACACAACAGTTCTTTTGCACCCAGATAATGTCTTTTACATTTCTGACTCAGGAAGACTTGAACACTGAATCCAAGTGATGTAAGAGTGACCTGTTGAAATATGATTCAAAAATGATTTCCGAATATATTGTCATCTAGAAGAAGAAGCGATTCTATCATTGATATCCAACACCCCAAAAACATATAAGATACATCCACTCCTATGTTTCAAAAATTAAAAATTGAGAAAATTAAGATGAGTTAATAAATAAGACGGAAAATAAAAGAAGTTACCAAACGTTTATTACTCGCGAACACACCCACTGAAAAACCCTCCTGAATTCAACAAATATCTAAATACAAAGATGAAAGAAAAGAAAAGAAAACTGTATACCAATACATTATATCACAAAAAGGAAAACAATTTCTAAATATTATATTTTCTAATTACAGCAACGAACCATGAAAACAAAGAAGACAGTAAAGATGAAAAAGGAATGCAAATTTTAAACCCTCCCGAGAACTTGTGGGAGGAGCCCCGATCTACTCATAAAATTCAATAGTTTGTTAACATGAACCGTTTCATTTCCGAGAATTGTTGGTCACCGAAGATCGGTCGAGAAAAATCGTTGGAGCGATCGAACACAAGACGACTGGATGAAAGAGCACGCAATTCACAAAAATAAAACGAAGAATAACTGCGAAGTGTTTGAGTGAAGAATGTGTGTCGAGTGAGCGGAGGAGAGGAAGACGTTGAGGGCGTTCGCGTGCGAAATTCGATCGATACCACGAAAGCAGAACCCCGGCTGGTGGTGGCGCTCCGCCTTCACGCCGCCGTCCAGAATAATAATTCTCTCTAATAAAGGCACGCATTCGCCTCCGCCGCCTCCACACACACCCACACGCGCGACCTGCGTAGCCTCACTCCGATTCTCGCTCATTGCGCCTCGAACAACACCCACTAAGAGCCTCAGCAGCTGCACTCGACGAAGATGGGAAGAAAAACACGTAATACGTTTTTAAATTGGGGCTTTAGGGCTCGCCAACATCGACGTCATTAGAGCCCTTGTAGTTTCGCAACATAGGAAATAACCGTAGTGACTCTTTCCCGTGGGTGGGACTCACCATACCCACTAAACAACCCTCCTGAATCACCATGTATCCAAGCACAAAGATGATGGGAAAGGACAGAATAAAGTTGCCCCATTACCTTATAACGGAAAATAAAAAATTCTGAAAACTTCAATTAATATTCCTCAGTCATGTTGACAAAAAAAATTTTAAAAAATCTTTGGGGAGCATCTATGGAAATTGTGGACACGCGTTAATACCTATATCAACATGACAACGTACGATTTTATAAGGGTCACGGAGACTGATTATGAATGCCCCGAATTATATTTTCAAGAAACAAAACCATACATCTCACAATTCGTCTAATAACAACTTGAATAAAACCATTTTCTTGGGTGTGAGCTTCACGGCACGGCAACGTCTACATTATTAGACCTGACATATCTAAACTTTTCTTTAATGCGTGGGTGCAGGTAGCGAAAATGCGGTCAACGTGACTTTTCCCCCCGTGTGGGACTCGCCGAACAACTCAACCATACCCACTAAAACCCTGCTGATTTACCACATATCTAAACATAAAGATGATACAAAAGAACAGATAAAAGTTGCCCAACACATCTTGAAGATGTATATGGATTTTAATAAAAAAAAAGAAAAGTCTCAGGTGGGACGGTTAATAAATAAATTTCCATGAAATTTCTAGTGGAACAAACTATCATACGAATCAAAAATTTAAAATAGAACAACAGAACAGGATGAAATTTGCCGGAATATTAAAGCAATTCAAGATTCTGCTAACAGTGTTTCAATTGCAACTTCCTCATAACTCGGTACCCAATCTTAGGAAGCTTAAAATAAAATAAAGCAAAATTTAAAGCAAATTTCCACAAACAAACAAAATGTTCGGAATCGCTTACGACGTTTCATTTGATGTCCAGAATAGAAAAATCAGATATGTAACTTCCTTTAGTAGATACTATTAGAATTTCTGATAAGTGGTTTCAAAAAATTTCCACAAAAATTATGAAATTTGTAAAATAAAAAATATCAATTATTTCTTGTCAAAAAAGCAGTTACAAACTGTATGTTTACGTGAAGGGCAATAAGCTAATTTACTCTCCGGAAACAAGCAAGGGACCAACCCATCAATTCCGATCAAGGTTTCTAAGGCAGAGGCGGATTGAAAAATTACAGCAAAAATTCCTAGACAAGATAAAAAGTTAGATTTAAAATGCTTATAGAATATCAACATGATTGTAATTTAACACGAAAAAGGTATTGAACATGCACGAATTATTATCGAACTATAGATTATTCTGAGTGTAATGTTTATAAATCATAAGAATTGAAATAAGACCAAATTCACGATTTCTTGTTCATAAAAAACGCGCCTCTAGACAAAAGCCTAGAAAACCTGTATAAAAAATCCGCCCGAAGGTAAACCGGAGCAAAAACCCGGATCAGGATGGGGCTACACAATTAATGTACAGAACCGTTCTAAAGTGGAGTACACACAAAACTAAATATGAATCATAAAACTCAACACAATCACGAGAGAAAATAGTTTTTGAAACTTTTGTAAGATATTTCAAAAGTACTACAGCAATGGCGAGATAAACAACAGGACAGATTTGACTTTTATTTAAAAAATAGTAAAAAGAAATACAATTTAATTCAGTGAAATAAATAGAAAAGATCTAAAAATCATAATTTGTGATTTGCTTTATAGATTTGTGGGAGGGGAAGCTTTAGGGCCCGTCAACGCTAAGGTGGGGAAAAATGCAGTTTCGCACCAGACACACCACAGCCGTAACGACACGTCCCCGTGTGTGGGACTCGCCGAATATCTCGACCATACACACCAAAAAACCCTCCCGAATTTAACCAACATCTAAATACAAAGATGAGAGAAAAGAAAATGAAACGGTTGCCGAACACTTTATATAATAAAAAGGAGAAAAAAAATCAATTTTTTTTTTTTTCAAATTACGGAAAGGAAAAATAAAAAGAAAGAAAGACAGGGAAAAAGAAAGAATAAAAATTAAAACCCTCCCGAGAACTTGTGGGAGAAGTCCCGATATACTCATAAATTCAAGAGTTTATTAACATCATCCGTTTCATCTCCGATAATTGTTGGTAAAACTGTATCAGTAATAAAAACATTCTGGTGTTAAATGTTCTGTGTCTTTTCCGTTTTATCTTTTGAAGCGGGAGGGCTGTGAACCCTCGGCCCCTTCGAAGATGTTTGGGTGGAATACTCACCTTGCGGCACACCCACTCCGCAAGGCGGGGGAATCGAAGCATCTGTCATCTTGTGCCACGAGTTCGAGGGAAATAAATGCCCGGTGACGTGAAGCCCCGGTATCAAGCCACTAAGCCTCGCTCAAATGAGGCGCGGCAGTTGTCCCAGAGGTTGTCCGCTGGCGAGTATTTATCCTCAACACCCATTCACCTCATCGGCGCGTAACACACCTTGAGGTTGAGTGTTTTTTTTTTTTATACAGAAGTTTCATCCTTCCTCGCGACCCGGCCGATAAAGACAAGATCTCCGCCCTTCGAAACACGCAACATTCCACCATCGCGCCTATGATGATCGCTGAAGCATGCCCAAAGCTTTCGGTATCCGAGGACTGGCGGCGCAGTACAGTCCCCTCCTCGGGACCGTGGGTTCGCCAAGCCCATACTCAGCCGAAACTGAGCCCCCTGCGGGGTGTAGCGGAAGAAACGCTGATCCGAAATGGACTGTAGCATCAGAGGAACATGTCCTCTAAATCCCCAGGCATAGAGTTGTTTTAAAATGCCATGACGCCAAGTAGTATCATAGGCCTTCTCGTCGTCAAAGAATATATTCCGACGTGTTGTCTTCGGACGAAAGCATCTTGAATTGCTGATTCCAGGAAAAGTAAGTTGTCCAGGGTGGAATGGAACTTCCTGAAACCACACTGAGATCGACTCAGCAAGTTATGCCTTTCGAGATACCAGGCGAGACGTCGGTTGATAATTCTCTCCAGAGTTTTACCGACGCAACTCGTCAAGGCGATATTTCGATAACTACGATCGCCCTCCGTTCAGCGACGAAAAGAAAAACCTTCCCCAAATCCGCGGCGAGTAGTGTGTCCCACGCTCCAGGACAGCGACACGGCGACCCACGTCCAATCATCGGCGCAAGAAACGACGCGGAGAAGGGGCACACAGACAAAACCTCTTGTACGACTAATTCTACTACTATTAACGTCCACTATGTAATCAAATTAAATATATAATTAATAATAATAAATTTATTATCAAAACAGCAGTTACAAACTGCGTATGACCACGTAGAGGACAATAAACTAATTTACTCTCCGGAAGCAAGCAAGGGACGTATTCCATCAACTCCGATCAAGGGCCCTGAGGCAGAGGCAAAAGGATTCAAATTTTTTTTTTTGCAAAAGTTCCTAGATAAGATAAAAAGTTAGCTGCGAGTTATAATACATATATAATGTCAATATGTTTGTAATTTAACGCAAATATGTTTGTAAATTTACATGTACAAGTTATTATCGAACTATAGATTATTCTGAGTATAGTGTTTAAAAATCATAAGAGTTGAAGATAAAAAACACTAAATTCACGATTAATTGTTACAATAAACACGCCCCTAGACAAAGACTAGAGAACCTGTATAAGAAATCCGCCTCTACCCGAAGGAAAAACGGAGNCCCGAAGGAAAACCGGAGCAAAACCCGGGCCAGGATTACTTACGACCTTTGACGGACGAATAATATTACTTTTTGTGAACAGCTCACTGCATTTCGACGTGGATTTACGCCGTCAGGTGATCAAGTAATAACAAATTATAACAATTAACATAACAATCGGAGAAATTACAAAAAAGTAGAACCACAAACACGTTATAATATCGTATTGTATAAACCACGTAGTTTTTCAGTATCTGTGCGTAGATTTTAACTCCCACGTGTATTTTTTATAATTATCATTTCTAATATAAAATGTTTGTAATAATTAACTTCTTTGTCCAAAGTTAATAATATATTAATTTGAACAAACCTCTTATAACTACGCCCTCGGCTTGTCCTCTTTGGCCACATCTCCAGCAACTACCATCAATCAGGATTCGATTTTTGAGATAGGGGCACATACAGAGAAATATCAGGGCAGGCGGGTCCCTTCACTGAATTTTTTTTAAATTAACTTCTTGGGCTCTGGAATTTAAGATATTCCTAAACATAAAATACACATTAACTTAAATTGCAGTTTCCATAAGAAAACCCTTATTACGATTTTCAAATAATTGTTTGTTGTTGTTTTTTGTCAAATTTTTACTTTGGACATTACAGCTTAACAATTTTCCACTACAATTTTAATGGTAATTCACAATAAAGCAAAAAAGCTTCAGCGTTTCACCTAGAACTATAACACATGTGTGGATAATTAAAATCAGTGGTATTTAATGTGAGGACGAAATTGGTAATACTGAAATACAACGTTGGATATGGAAAATACAGTACATATTTTTTTTTTTTTTGGGGGGGGGGCTTTAAAACTCGTCAACATCGAAGGTCATTAGAGCCCATGCAAGTAGGGGAAAATGCAGTTTCGCACCACAGAGAAGAGCCGTAATGACTCTTCCCCGTGTGTGGGACTCGCCGAATATCTCGACCATACCCACTAAAAAACCCTCCTGAAATTAACAAATTTCTAAATACAAAGATGAAAGAAAAGAAAACAGAATACCAAACATTATATCACAAAAAAGGAAAACAATTTCTAAATATTATATTTTCTAATTACAGAAACGAACGATGAAAACAAAGAAGACAGTAAAGATGAAAAGGGAATGCAAATTTTAAACCCTCCCGAGAACTTGTGGGAGGAGCCCCGATCTACTTATAAAATTCAATAGTTTCTTAACATCATCCGTTTCATTTCCGAGAATTGTTGGTAAATCTGCAGCCAGACCAATTTGTCTCCGCATTCTCGTGTATCTTCTGTGAATCAGTTAGTAGGTGACGCACTGTCAGAGAACAGCCACACTCCTCACAAACGGGTTCATCATCAAGTAGCAAGAGATACCGATGAGTGAGAGGACAATGTCCTATACATAAAATTCGCGAGCAGAGTAGGATACAGCGAAATATCGCAATTTTATGCCAAAGTTCCCTTGAAGCAGTGGAAATCTATCCAAGGAAAGTAAGTCATATTTTTGTCCTGTGAAGTCGACATTTTACACGGAGTATAATAAATAGTTCTTCTTACATTCAATGGACATGCTGATTTTTTTTTTCGAAATTCTATTTTGGGGGGAGGGAGGAGCATGTACGCCCTGTGCCCCCTACCCTTGAATCCGCCACCATCACCCGCTTCCACTATTTCCTTACAGCCTCATCTAGTTGCCACACCTGTGCAGCTGTAGTACTCACACACACACACACACAAAGGCGGGCGCGCGAGGCCAGCGGAGCGAACTGGGAGGTAGGGGCCCCAGACAAATGGCGGGGCAATCATAATCTATCTCATATTAATCATATCCCACAACAGCTCGGGGCTATAAAATATGAGATAAAATTACTACAATCAATGCTACATAAATAACAATATATATAGAAAAGTGTACGACGTGAGGGCACAAGAAACCGGCGAGAGTTTATTATTATTACAGACGGACGACGGACATGAGGCGCGGCGAGGCGAGGCGAGGCACCAACCGACCATCCGTCCTCTCTCACGCTCGCCGCCGCCGACCAGCCACATTTAAATCCGCGAGCGAGCGAGCGAGCGAGAGAGCAGGGTAGAATTACAGGCGTCTGCTTCAGCTACATATCGCTCCGAGCTCGTTCTTCCTTTCTACTTCTACCTCACCCACACCGTGCGACCGCGAGCTGCGATGGCCGACCGTGAATTGGGAAAGCGGGCGATTAATGGCACCCATCATGCACCAAGAACTTTCTATAACGTAGCAAAGCGGAGGTGAGTTAAGGAACACAACATAAGCTTCGTCTTTCTCTGAATTTTTCGAAATATTTTCATTGTCCATCTGAATTGTGTGAAAAAACAACGGGATGTAGAAACTACATGGATAATTATTTTTTTTCTTTCGGAAATTAGAAAATGCTCAATCCAGATAAATATTTTTGAAAAATGAGATTAGAAACTGAAGTTCTGACAAAGTAAAAAATAGAAGTTATTTTGTTGTTACATTCTGTCAAACGTGTCGGGGCTTAAATGACGAGCATTGACAGTAAGTAAAACAATGTAATTTCGCTTCTAAACAAACCAATCATTGATGGTTGGGAGAGAATGAAAATAATAACTCCGATTCACATCTCGCGTGTATGAACAATTCCTATATCTATAACTTTACTTCAGCATGTCACGAGACACGTTTGTTGTGTGTTTATTCAACTCCGTCCTTCAACAACGTCAATAATAGTGAGATATTGAAAGCTAAGACCTATGGAATGCTCTCTTAAGTTAATGAAACACTATAATCGTCGCAGTACAACAACAATAATAATGAGATGTAACCAATGGAGCGACAGCGCTGTGTTGTCATGTGTGCGCTGCGGGGGAAGGCTTAGCGTAGCCGGAATGCTAAAGGTTAAAGATCAAGTCCTCGCTCGATCCCTCGGAGGTGGCATATTATTCCCCATTCTACGAATCCACTGTAGGAGAGAACCCCCCCCCCCCCCCCCNCATTGGCTCCTCGAGTATCACGTGGTCTTCCCTTACGCTGCGAGCACTGTAAGTCTTGACGCCAATGAACAAAAATATCCAACAGAGGGCGAATTTTCGTTGTATTGAAAGTACCACAAGCGGTCACTTACTCCCGAGGGTAAGCAATAAAAGTATTATTCACTGTCGACTATAAAAATTTCGAAAACAAAACGGACGCCTGTAAAAAACGCTATTATTTCTCGTTCATAATGAAAGCAGCTAATTTTTTTTCTTGTCATTCGGGATAATCCCAGCGTCGCTACGAACGAACCCGACTTTGTGTGCAGCGACGGAAAAGTACATTCCACAGCCACTCCATCGTCAAACCCTCGTCGAACCCCCACGGGACGGAAGGCGGACTGTAATTTTATTGTATCGAAAAATAAAAAAGAAAATAATTCCAGATAGAAATAAATCCTCGAAAAATAATTTCGCAGCTTGCGTCATCCTCGGGGACAGCGGCGCCGTACCACGTTGCCATCGTATTTTTATACCTTTGTTTTATTTGTTTTCCCCGCGGAGGGAAGGAGTCGCGTTTCTGCGGCAACGTGCAGCCGCGTCCCTCGGGGAGAGGACAGCGACCCCCGGCCAAGTCAGCGAGCAAAGACGGGACGAACAGGGAGCTTGGATTCAAACGTAAATACTTTCTCCTAGGGTTGCAAGATCTCCCACGCTTTCAATCTACAAAAACAACCATGTTCATAAACAAATTTATTGTCAAGAAAGTGGTGCAAGTTGCATATGACCGACCACGTGGAGGACAATAAACTAATTTACTCTCCGGAAGAAAGCAAGAGACCATCCCAACAATTCCGATCAAGGGCCCTAAGGCAGAGGCGGATTTAACATTTCAACATACTCCTAACCATAAAAATAGTTAACTACTCGTATTAGTATCAACACAACACCAACAAATTTGTATTTAAGAAAACACAAAAAAGTTATTTCAAAAGTATGTATTATTATTATCAAACTATAGATAATTCGAAAAATATTGTTTATAAATCAAAATTTGAGATTTATTATTTTAATAGACCTAGGCAAAGCCCTAAAATCCACCTCTATCCGAACGAAAACCGGAGAAAAACCCGGGTCAGAACAACATTTAAAGCAAATAACTGTTACACGTCGGTCTGAAGAGAGGGGCGGGCATCAACTGCGCGTAATCCCGCGCTGAGTCACCTCAAGTAGTGTCCAAAGGCGCCCTCAATTGTGCAGAAATCCCACCTTACAATCGGGTGTCTGAAATGTACGCTAATATAACTTGACTTTTCAATAAGGAAATGAAAACGAACTGCTCTGCATGTTGCCGAGGATTACTATTTCTTACACGCAACCACTATATATATATAATTTCAACAACAATAAACGTTTTCATCACAGTCACTACAGCATTATAACACAATGTACGTACAAATCAATATCATTTATTCATTTTTTCATAACTTCGTTCGCATAGAAATACGAGGTCAGTAATTAATAACGACCAATTAAAGCATATCTTAATCGAAAAACAACGAAAGTATTCCACTAATAAAAACATAATACACTTAAAATCTTATTTATAATATTCTACGGCATCCTGGCAGGACTGACCGAATGACCACCTTTTCAGGAGCAAGGGTTCGTTTTTGTTAAACCTTCCCCAGATTTAACACAAAATCTTCCAGACTTCAATAATCGTGAATCTATAAAATAGTGTCTCAAAAATACATCTCTTTTACAGATTTAAACATAAAAATAGGCAATAATTGTTACAAGCAATTCTGGTACACCATTTCAAATTTCTTTCTTGTCAGACTATAAAAAATATTTTTAAAAATCAGCAGAGAATCTCGTTTTGAACTTCTTTCCTAATATTACGAAAGCCGGGAAAATCTAAAAAAAACCTTTAAGGTGCAACAATTAATGCGTTAATTGGCATCAACAGCGTTAAACTGAATCAATAGAAAAAATATTCGCCAAGTATCTTGGGAAAGAAGTGAAAAGAAAAAAAACATTATACTGTCTTTAACAATCTTCAAACTATCACAACATGTAGTAACTCCGAGAAATCAACACAGCCAAAGAAGTAATAGAAAGGTAAGACGTGCTGGAATCGAATATATGAAATAGAAAAACCTTCAACATAAAACAAATAGAAGCGCATATTCAAATCGACAGGGGTCACTCCAGAGTACCTCCGCATGTTGCTCTACACTTAACGCTTTGTGAACACACATTTCATCCCGCAACACAAATGTGTCACATTATCAAATTGCTACACAGGACAAAGGCATACAAAACGTAACAGACATGTTACAATGCCCACGATTTATAAATTTCATAAATTCGATGTTCAATAAATTGTCCACACAATAAGCCAGTAATTTGTGCTTTAGAATCGGGTACAACGGAAACAAAATATTATACAAGTGCCCGACAAGGATAATTCAGGTTAGAATACCTGTACTGAAGTGACTCCAGTAACTCAACTACTTGTTCATTTAAAGAAAAATGTCTTTCACCGATGTACATACAGTAGAGGTTCCATTCTCTAAGAGTGTATTAATGGGATGCAAGACCTTTGTGAAAACCTGCGCAAAAATGTTATGTTTATTAAGAATATCATTACAAGGACTAATTCTTTTAACTGGAGTAATAGCGGTCACACGAGGGGAAGGGTTTTTGACTTCGAAAGTACCGTAGCCTTCACACCAACGGAAACAGGAACTGCCTCTTACATATCCATGCAGCACATTCGGAGGAAGACTAATGGATTGGAGAAGTAGACATCCGTGCTGTTTTATTTCAAATAGTAATAGAAGAAGCGCTTATTTTTAACGTACTGCACTTTTTTAGCTTCGTATTGGTGAGTCGCGATGTCCGACGCACGGGATTATTTCTTTCCCATCAATTTCGCCGGTGCTTAAAGTACTTAGGGTATTGTGTGCGTCAGAGCAACTAGGCTTAAAGTGTCCTGAAAAATGTTTTCAATGCTAGTTTGAACCATTCTCTACCCAGTGCCGATGAATTTTTATTCTCTTACGGTACAAAATTTTGAATTACTTGTCTTTTAATTACCATAGGTTTATATGGAGAAACTTTCCCGATTTTCTCGCAATAAATCTTTCGCTTAAAATAGCGAAAGAAACCTACTAAAGCGTAGAAAATGGAAATAGGAACGATGCAATAACGCTAAGATTTTCTTACCTTACGAGGCATTTTCAAGAATAATTCACATTAGAACACTGTGGAAAACACTGTTCTAATGGAAATGACACCCCCACCACGTGACTGAAGACCATGCGACCCTTGATAAAGGAGGAGTCAAACGACAGAAAAAAACTAGTAGACTGGATTATTAATTAATAATAAACTACTTTAATAATAAACTACTTCCCCCCAGGGGACTTACATCTAGTAAGTACGTGTTTGGCGAACACGGGACCGCGAGCTAAGTCTAACATCACTTCCACTTACTTGTGCTATGCTCCTTCCTTTCTCCATCCTAACCTCCCTTGGTCACCTCTTGTTCTTTTCGATCCCAACGCTATTAAGGCTGGGGCATCTTTCATTTTCCTCATTCCTCTCATTTTTTGTCCTACCCCTCATTTTTGGTCCCCCCTCCATTTGATGTATGTTGTGAGATATGTTTTGGTATGTTGCAGATCAGGAGGGTTTTTAGTGGGTAGGGTTGAATCATTAAACGAGTCCCACATGCGGGGAGAGTCATGTTGGCTCTCCCTAGTGCGTAACTGCATTTTCCCTACCTGTACAAGTTTTTCGGGCTCCAATGACCTTTGATGTCGACATGAGCCGTAAAGCGCCACAAAAAAAAAAAGACTTTGGTGAATAGTTCCAAGTTTTGTGAATAGCTGGCAACTTGACTTCAGTCAACACGCATATAACAATACCTCAAGACGGTCTATGTTCCTGAGATCACACAAGTGGCAGGAGCGCATGGCAACGAAAAATACACACACACTACGGCAGCATATCGTCCACACGACGGCTGTCTCAGGAATAGAGTAACGTCACATCACTGGACGCGAGGCAGTACATAATGTTATTGAAGATAATAAGCAAAGACTAACAATCAGCTGCATCAACAGGGAACACGTGAACAACATCGCAAGTAGTTCATTTCTCTATAACGCATATGTCACAGAAAATTATACGTCACATCGCTAGAATTACACTAGCGAAGCGAAATTAATCTGGAACTAATAACACACACATCTATCCGGAAAAGAAAATAATAACTACGTATCTGAACATGATAGAGCTAACAATATTTGAACGTGTTTCCTTTCTAAATAGCTCATTGTCTTTTCATGAAGGTTCCACGGAAATATTTCAAACTACAGCTGATTCCCCCCCACTTAGCTCGAGGTCTTAAATGATCAATACATGAAAAAAATTGATTCTCGAATAATGTAGTAAAATACTCATATTAATATGCATTATAGACAAATAATTGTTGTATCGAGAATAGTTTAACACTAACAATTACAGTTGAAGTACTACAATTTACGATTGATCTCGAAAAATGAGCAGGGTCTCCAAATGTTCCCAAATAATATCCTATATAAAAATACAAAACATAAACAACTAGAATAAGTTTTTTAGCTGTCCAGACTTTAATATGCCATCTCACTGTTCTTCATTTTCCGGTTTTCTTTCTTTCATTTTTCCTTCTACAGAACAAGATGATTTGAGAGAGTAGAAGCGGCGAATCCACTTTCATACCACCTCATGGAGGATCCTTTCTTCAAAGAGTTACATCATTTATCGTGTTAAAAAGAGGAATTAACATCTCGTAAATACGGAAACACGGGAGTCATTCATCCTTCATTGTTTCGCAAAGGGATCTCACGGCGCCCTCCGAAAGCCAGCGACCTCACTCATCCTCTGCATAAGTCACAACAGAAAAAGATACGAGCGCGCGAACACCCTCTCATCTATTCATGAAATGGCATGGAACAAACATCCAAAGAAACAAACATCGATGCAAGTATTCGAAATTTTTAAGGACTCTTTTTTTTTATTGGGGCTTTACGGCTCATGTCGACATCAAAGGTCATTGGAGCCCGAGAAATTTGTACAGGTAGGGAAAATGCTGTTACGCACTAAGGAGAGCCAACATGACTCTCCCCGCGTGTGGGACTCGTCGAAATGATTCAACCCTACCCACTACAAAACCATCCTAAAAATTCAATATATCCAAACATATAAGAGAGAACAGTTTCCTAAAAAATTATAAAAACAGAAAACAATTTAGAGAGAAAAATGTAAATTTATAGAAAGGATCCAAAATTTTACTCTTCTTAAGGGTTACTCCAAATAAAGTACAAGGTATAGTCAATATTGATGAATTAGGACAGAAAAACAATTAAAATTGGTAGCTAATCTAGTAGTTGTGAATCTTCAGTCGCATGACTGTTGACTATGAAGCTTACTAATGCGTCCACCCGGAGTTGAAATGCGTTGAGGAGGAGAAACTACTGAATGTATAATATAAGAGACCGTATCGCAGAAGCAAAATTACGTAAAAGCTGTGAAGAACATTGGTTTCAAGATCGTAATCTAAGAGGTGGAATGAAAACGAAAGAATTCAGAGGACCTGAACTATGTAAATGAATATGTATATGTATGTATATATATATGTATATATATATATATATATATATATATATATATATATATATATATATATATATATATATATATATATATATATATATAGATAGAGAGAGAGAGAGAGAGAGAGAGACAGAGAAACCTAGGCAACTTTGGGAAAAATGATTTTTCTTGTTTTCGAAAAAGAAAAAAAACTCGCAGTATGAGAGGTTGGGAAACACAGATGAAGGAGTTGAAAAAATAAGAATTTTTAGATCACTATCCCGATTATACAATTTTGAAGAAATAGGTCGAGGAGAATTAGATAATTTTTTCGTACATAAATACTTAATTAAGTTATCTAATTTAACGACATTTAAAGAACAAATGATTATATTTCACCACACGTGTCATTCAGGATATTGGCACCAATCCTTATACAAATGAATCTATACGGAAACGAAATTTTGAGTCAGTGGCTTAATAGTAACCAAGACACTCCAGAACAAAAAGAATCACAAAACAGCCCTTTCAACCGATAGTAATGACGAGAATTTACTCCTTTAAAACCACGACACATTCCTAGTACTTTTAGTATGGTAGTAAAAATATTTTGCACATTAGGACATTATGAATTCTAATAATAATAATGTCACAATACTGATACTATAGGAGTACTTTCAAAAACTTTACATTGAAGTTAAATACATTAAATTTACTCAGGTATATTTTGCATATTTCTTGAAAAAGCCATCATTATTGCAACATTTTACATCGTAATGAAGTTTTAATCTTAAGAATAATGAAAAGGAATGGCCACTTGGCTCGTGACTTTTCATCAATAAGTATTTGATGAGAAAAATTGCACAACCAAATATAAATAAGAAAAATAATGATAGAGGATCCATCGGTATCGGCCTTTTCATGTGAAAAGTGTAAATTCTATGTATCTCGGCTAACCGAGAATAAGTTGTCTCTTCTCAGACTCCTGTCATGGAAGTCTATTCAGGAATAAAAATAAAAAACATGGTGACGCAACCCAAGACAAAAGCCCACCACACGTCATCAATATTCAACTTCCGAAATGTATTTTATTAGACAGAGAATGCAGATCTGCGCACATCTTCACAATCTCCACGTACCGAATTCTACTCCCTCATGCCATACACAATCAAACGGAGCTGATCGATCGACGCCGAAGCAATATCGAGATATCGAGGCGAGTACGATAAGAGGCAGAGGCGAGGGTGGTGGTGGCGTGCATACTTGATGCGCCGGAGTGGCGGGGGGCGGTGCGTCGATCCAGAGATCGGGTGAAAGCACTTGCACGAACCTCTAGTCTCGAAACCGAACACCCCCCTCCTCTCCCCTCCCCGCCCCCGCCGCAAAGCGTTTCTATAATAAATTAATTAGTTCCTGGGCGGGCTCTAATCGCGATCCCGCTAATCGCATTTATTGGCTATCCGATGAAGCAAATCCCTCACCGCCAATAACAAACAACCCGTAAGATAAAACACGAACTGTCATGTTATCAGAAACGGTAATGAAATTCGCTGGCTCTTCGGCGGGTTCCGCGGCGATATTACGGCGGGTGCTCCTGCACCATCCGCAACAACCATCACCGACGAGGCGGTGGGTCTCCCTCCGGTCCGACACCGTCCCACCGACCGCAATAGTGCTCCTCCCAATATGCGATGATATTGCGGCGTTAAGGAGGGAAGACGAGGCATTCCGACGAATTAGTCGGCCAAGTAGCGATGATTGCGGGGGAAGAGGCGACGGCGGGCGGCGGTCGCTGCATATCGAATGAGGGTTACTGCTGCTGCTGCTGCGATTCCAGAGACCACTCGGACATCGAGGGACCGATGCGATACCGATCGCCAGACACGCACTCAAAGGTATGTAACACATGGATGGGTATGGAGTATATTTATAAGCTTACTGAAAAGTAGTCGCAGGTAATTAGTTTATTGTCCTCAAAGTGGTCTTGTTTTTTTTTTTTTTTGTATATTCGGGTTTGTGAACGTCATTGGAGTCCTTGCACGCAGAGTAAATGCTGTAACGCACCATTCAGTTATTCGGCAAGTCCCCCACACAGGAAGAGTCATATGTAGTTTATAACTATTCTCTTCGCAATAAATTATTAATTAATTAATATATTATTGTCAGTCTAGCTGATTTGATGTTGCATAAAGAATAGCCAACGCTTTTACTTCACCATCGTTCGTAAGAGTAACAAGTGTACCTAGCGTAATGTTGGCAGTACTTTTGGATTTCTTCAAACTTATATCCATTGCTAACATCAGCCAGCAATGCAACTCATCTACTCTTGTAACGCTATTCTGTTCTCTCTGGTTCGAGCATATGCAACAAATATTACCTTGTACCTCAATTTGTCGTATTATTAACTTTTATTTTTTTACAGCAAAGAGTCACTTTAGTACTTATTATTAGTATTTATTCGATATTACTTAAATTCGTAGAAGTTGTACACACTCATGCAAAGACATCTGTACAATATTAACTGCCAAGATTTCAATACCTCCTCCTGATTCTTCAGGGTCATGGAAATGAAATTTTACGCTAAATAATTGCATAAGGACAAAAAACAATAAAGTAAAAAAAGGCAGAGGAATACGTCAATACCTGAAGCACGTCACAATGCGGGATTCGAATCATTTACTTCTATACAATATATTGATTGCCTTCGCGAAGACCGCAATCCGCTTTTGATGAAGTGCTACGAAACACAAATGGCACGCCGCAAGAACTGCGGAAATACTCATGAATTGCTATTGATATCAAATTGGTATTGGCGAAATTATATCAAAAGCAAACGACACTGGTCTTTGTAATGATATTACCTTAAGTCTACAAAAACAATTTATTTAAGTGTTTCGCATGTCTATAAAGAACTCTACATCGATATGAGATCAACTGCGTAACAAGAGGTCTACGTCATGAATCAGTCGAAACGAAGTCGAAATGAGAGCAGATTCTACCAAGGAAGACATCTGAGCCGAAGGGACCGCTTTCACAGCCACTCAATTAACAGCGAATAAAAGAGCCCTCCAAAAAATCTCACCCGACTCGCAGCCTCTCAAAGCGGCAACAACAACGCAAATTCCCAATTCCCTAATCGCCCTCCTTCCGCGCGGATTCCTCAATTAAATGACTGAGTCGCTCCCAATCTCACCGCGTTTAAACAAAGGTCTCATCATCCCTTCTCCCTCCCTGGCCACCGCCTTGACACCTCGATCCCTAAGGGAGGCGACTCCCACCACCGAGGGTACCTGCCCATCGCTTGCCACGCAGCCAGTCCCTACCTATCTCCACGGCTCGTTGCTTTCCGCGACGCGCGCTCGCCTGCTTAAGAGCCGATTAAAACAACACAGCGCAGCTTCCTCTGCGCTCAGTAAGAGGTAGCGGCGTGTTTCCGCCCCAAAAATCCTCGGTCCACGCCCTGGAAAAGGCAGGGAAATTAGATTTTTCGGCCTGACTCTTCAGAGAGCGGCTAATCAAATTATCGTCCTTCCCCGAACGCCACCCGCCACGCGATGCTGCCGCTGCCGCCGCACAAAAATCGCGGCGCCAAGGATCGAGAGTCGTGGAATGAACAAGCGGAGGCGGGGGAGGAGGAGGAGGAGGAGGATTGCGCCCGTGGCGACAGCAAAGTTTCCCTCGTCCCACCCGTGCACTCCGCTCGCGGCGCAAACGCAAGCACGCAAAAAATAACCGTACAGTAAAACGCTTACAGGAGGAGGCAGGGAGGGAATCGGCGGCGGCGCCGTCCGCGCGCATGAAAAATTGAGCAAGAATCAATCAACTCCAATCCATAGGCAGAGGTCTCAGGTCAATTCCATCGATGGCTACGTCTCAACTGATGCATACAAACCGCCAATATCCCTTACCGCCGCACGCCACTGCTTTTTTTTGTTTGATCCGTATGAAAAAACAACACGATCACGCTGATACAAAAAGGGCTGCTACGGGATGGAAAAAAGTGCGGGTGGTGGGAGAGGTCACGCGGAGGGCGAAGGGAACAACCCTGCCGCCGGTGCGGGCGCGTTCGGAACGACCGGAAGTTCATATAAAATATTTCATTAAATGATAAAATTCCGGTGGGGATAAAAGTCGTAATGCACAACAGCATAATACACTCCCGTTAATTGATAAACACGTGATCTTCATGCAATATTCACGTGCAAAAATGAGTAGCGCAGTGCGTCGGCGGCGGGCGTTCCCACGGGAGGGCGTCGCAACTTATAACATTTCGGATCGAACGGACTCAACACACGACTACCTTACGAAAACGAGATCCATTCCGCACTGCGATACCGCGGTCAGGAACACAACCCACTGACAGACAGACGTTTTCGTCCTCCTTCCAGAGGAGACTCAGCGAAGTCTCAAAAAAAATATTCCTAATTATACATTACAATGAATCTGTTTCAAGTTTCAAACATTTTTTTTTTTTACTTGAGAAAATAAGAATAAATATGTCCACCCCTTCCCACATGTTTCGCAATTCATTCCTTCCACCGAGAGCAAACAAACATACAAAGCAACCATGTATAAATTACTCGTTCATATTGTAGGACAAGCCAACGTCACCACCGTCCCGCTCATCTAACTTGCATACGCAATATGAGCCACTTATACCTGCCACAAAAGTCAACACCTCCCGCGGAGTAAAAGAAACACGAGATCCATAATAGATAGGCGCAAGACAAGAGGGAAACACTGCAGTGCTGACCACCGCAGCAGGATTTAGGCGACAGGGACCAAGATAGGGATGAACTGCACGCAGGATGTACTTCTCTATGACCCACAAAAGTACTCGGTGATCTCGGCTCAAAACTCTCTCATCGCATTTCATTGCAGTATTTGTAAATGGCGAAGGTAGCGTGCTCTTAAAGCTAATCTTATATCGGGGGGATAGGAGGTGGTGGGGACTATACTTAGCTGACTATACCAACACCTTGACCCACGCGAAGTAGTTAGCAATAGTAAGAAATATTGATACTAGGAGCAATAGGAGGTGAATAGAAGAAGGAGGGTTCGCTTTCCAGTAGACACAGCTATATAAAACGAGACATTGAAGTGAAAACTTACAATCCTTTGACCCCGCCGGGAAATGCAAAAAAAGAAAAAAAAGAAAGATATACAATGGAGATTCATTTAATAAGGTTCATCGTGTCCTGCCAGAGCATAGGACGTCCCCAGATTGAACTCCACCTTCCACACCTTCGCATCTCATCTGAATAGATGTCCCAAATATGCAGAACAAATCCCGGAGGGAAGGGGCAGGAATACTGCAATGCGCCGCCGCCGCCGCGGGCAGGCAATTCGTCGCGCAGCATATGTTTATGCGGCGACAATATTAAAAGCTGCGTGACGAAGACATAAATCGAGAGACGGGCTGAGTGCGTGAGTTATCGCGCCACGGCTCCGCAATCAGGTCGTAACTCGAGGACAGAGGCAATACCTGCCCGCAGACGACGCGGAGGCGGCGCGCCCGCTCGCACCGATGTCAACGGACGTCTTCCGTGAGTTGTGGTCCAGCGATATGACGGCTATAAAGCAAGCGAAGCGATGACATCTTGGATGCGGACGAATGTGGTGGGGGAGGCAAGCAGGCGTTGCCCTCGCGGGGATTTAAATCCAATGATGGCGATTCTTGCAGTATTAGCAATATGAAAATCGTCAAGTGATACATTTACTCACACAACTTCCAATGTCAAAAATAATATTTTTTTAAAAATCACATAACAACAGTGATAAAAAATGTGCGTGTAAATGAATCACTTGACGGTGTTTTAATATGTTTTTATATAATTAAAACGATTTAATTATACGTTTTATTTAAAAAAACGTTTTAATCACTTATAATACGCGATCAATCGAATATGCCCGAACGACACATCAAATGAAGATATATATAACGAACCAGCAGTCCAAGTGGCGTTGGTTTGGGACGTACCGCAAGGAAGCCTACTGGAGCCAATGAGAGGACGGCACTTGACTGGAACCCCCAAGGATCTGGAAAACGTGACCGTCCGAAGAAGACCTGGAAGAGGACGATCGAGGAGGAAAGCCTCGGAATGGGAAAGACATGGAATGAAGAAAAGAAGCTGGCCAACAACAGGACGCGATGGAAGCATTTCACGGAAGCCCTATTCTTCAAGAGGAGCGACAGGATTTTTTTTGTGTGGGGCTTTTGGGCTCGTCAACGTCAGGGTCATTAAACCCCTTGCGACAGGAATTAATGTAATGTATAACAACCGAAATATTTTAAAATAATATCAACACGAAAGAGAGGGAAACGCACATCGAAACTATTGATATCTCACGAATACGAATCCAGAATAACTAGAACCATGAGCTTCCCAGGTTTAGTGATCTCTACAGTAAAAATATTCTCAACCGTCGTTAAAATACGAGGATTCGTTTGCGAATCATAAAGAGACAGTACTGTTATAACAGACTACACCATTTTGAAGAAGAGGAAGAAGAAGAAAGTGTCCAAGATCTGAGGCAGAATCTGAAGTATCCGGACACCAACAATCAAAAATCCAAGTAATCCGGATATAAGATCCGGAGCGAAGAATTAGTTACATGTTTCATAAATATTGAGAACTGTTACTCCACACATAACTCTGCATGTTCACGGAACGCACTGATCACCACGAAATATATACATAGTAAGTCGTGATTACTGAGTTTTCTTCAATACGCGATATCATAAGAAAATCACAAAATTCACAAGAGCGTAGCTGCGCGAACACAGCAAGTAAACAGTAAAAGCACAAACACTTGCCACGTACCACACATGAACATCAAAATACCAAAATCTTAACGAATCATCCAGCATTGAAAAAATAACACGTGGTTGGTAAGTCATTACACAACTAAGATGCACAAACCAGGTAACTCACAATCACATAAACGTCACAACTTAACTCCACAGAGTTCATGTACACCTAATTTTGCATTACCAATTGTATTTTAATCCAAATAAGAATATAATTAACTACATGACATATACGACTTTTCTGCAGTATGAATAAAACACAAACTAACATTTAAAACAAATTTAAAACTCAAGCTGTAGAGTAAAATTGTAAATAAAAAATGTATCTTTTTTAAATAAAACTGATGGAGATAAACGTGAGTCGCAGGTAAAGGAGATTCTACTGGTACAGTACTTTCAAGAAACATTATATGTACAATCTGTATCTTTTAAAAAAAATCGCCAATATCTTCGTCAGAAACAAACACTAGAGGCATTTCCATCAAGCTACTCCTAATATTATCAAAAGTGAATTAAGCTCCAAGAAAGAATGCTCCCGCAGCAATGAGTACCTCCCATGAAGAGGCAGCGAATTTTCAACGTTCACTCGCAATCTGGACGCTAGAGGCAGCTCCATACTGACCAATGATTCTCTTTCTCCGCGCAAATCACTACGTGCGCGCGGGAAAAAAAGACAAGAAAAAAACGGCATTCGGCCGTGTGCAGCGTTCATGATACTAGTTATAGCAATGCTCCATGGTTAGCCTCTCATCAGAACCAATGATGTGATTGAGAAATCTTTAGATTCTTTCATCTCGGTCTAATGCTTTCAGAGGTTGGCGAATTCTACTCGAATACAGAAAGAAAAGAATTAAGAGGGGAAAAATAGAAACAAGACACCGCAAATTACTCCTCTCCGCGTCTTCCGAAATAATGGAGATAAGAAACAAAGAGTGGGCAAAGAATTAGCGATGCGCAAATAGTTTGAATGTAAAGAAAGCTAATTCGCTGAAGATGAAGGGCAATTTCCCCAAAAATCATTGAAATAATGACACAAGTAGTGTCACATCAATCGAAGTCAAATAGCACAGAGAGAGAGAGAGAGTACACTCGTTGCGTGGTATAGAAATATCACATACTCGCTTCTTCATTCATACTTTTCATTTGTGTTCTCTTCTTGGTCTTCCTTTATCTACCATCGACCTACACGAACTAGCAGTAGGAACTAGCACTAGTGTTGTATCTGGAAAAAAATGTACTTCGAATATTAACACGCTTTAAAAGCATTTCAATAAATTGAAAAAAGGACACTCAAAAGGTCGAAGTGATAAATGGTTCATGTTAATTATATAATGGATGCGAATAGTACAATGTAATGCTTTACACTGTTCAGTTCCTCACTGGTACTCAAATTCGGAAGACGGGGAAGACGGACGCCGATGCCGCGGCCGATGCATCTCATGCAAAGCCAGCGTCCCATCATCGTCATCTGAGAAAGCAAAACGTTCCTCTCCCATCGTCATCGTAATGGGTTGAGACGGAACATACGAACCGCAACTTCAAGGGAGGGGGAAGCCGGAAATATGTCGGAGGGTAGAACGGTGGATGGGTCCAGGGAAACCACTTCGGCCTGCCTCCTCCAACCGCTAACCACTCCTTCCTCCTTCCTCCAGCAGCAGTAGAAGCAGTGGCAAGTGGAGGAGGAGGAGACCAAGGAGGAAGTTGAGCGAAATGCTCTCCCGGCAAATCAGCGGGGATTTTCGATTGCTCCGAGAGTAGCAATAAAGAGTTCATTACTTGCAGGCCGAAAGAGAGACGGGGAGGACGGAGGGGTCGGAGGGGCCGGATGGCGGCTGCTCCTGCACCGAACCTCCTTCTCCGACGTTGCACTGCCTCCCCCCTAATACCCCGCTCGAGCACCGCACGCACACATCCTCACACCCGCTCCCTCCCGCATAGTTGAAGTACTTTCCGTTTTGGAGAGGCCCTCGATAGCGCAGACATAAAAATCTCGCAGCCAAGAGACGACGATGGAAGCGGCGGTGGTGGTGGTGGGTTTGGTGGTTGCAGTTCCCAACTTCAACTCCAAACTCTCCAGTCGCATTCATATTTTAAACACACACTTATAAATAAAGCCCACTCGAGCTTGAATAAAATGTGTGAGAGAGCTGCGCGCGGTTGTTGCGCTTATATCGGGACTAGTCTCTTTCTCCCCCGATCGGCGGCCAGCGCCGGCAGCCGACAGTCTGTCTCTTATACNGAAACGCAGCTGTCGCGTTTCGGCTCATGTGGGTGCTGATGAGTACGAGGTACGCATCCACCACTATGACATTGGGGAATTCAGGTCTCAATCCGTATTACTATTTTACGTCTGCACAACTATTCAATGAAGCGACGTTACTATCTCGCTCGGAAACTTGTCACAAACACAAACAGAATGAGGTGTTTGATGATGGGCCACTGCGGGGGTCCGAACGTCGAGAACAGTGGCGGATCTAGACCGTAACCGGTGAACATTTTTCTTCAAAAATTATGGTTATACTGCACAACTGTATAAATATAACCTTTAAAAAATGCATCATAAATAAATAACATTCTGGTCTTAGTAATAACAATATTATTAACAACAATTATAACTAATAACAGTTCATGATATGGTAGCACTTTTACAAAGTATGCCATTTATCAACTTCAATGTTATCTGTTAAGAGTTCAGGTCTAATGGGGGAGGACCTCCGCCAATATAGTTGAGAAAAGTTTGTTTAATAATAAAATGCGTCTGAAAGTAAGGTCATTTCAATTAATAATTTAAGTCTAAATAAATGAGTTCCTACGAAATTCACCAAAAAGTAAAGAAAAACAAAAGAATATATCGTGTAATATTTCGTTTTAAGAAAAATGACGTCGTACGCTTCAGACAAGAGAACTTAACCCAAACGGGAACAATAATTAACAAACATGAACTAGAAACAATAAAACACAATAATAATATAAATTAAATCCTCGGGTTTTTTATTTTTTTTAAATAGATATTTTGCGAAAACAGAACGCTTTAAAGGATGAAAAGAAATCTTCGCTGAAACACCAACTCTGGGATTAATATTAAGACGAATCCTTTCTCTTTTCAGAGGGAAGTTTTTGAAAAATTGAGAAATATGTAGTAAATTTTCGTCGTAGCAAGAAAAGAAATCAGTTCTTTAGGAGTGAAATTCTTCAGATAAATTCATATCCCACTTTGTGGCTGTCGTTTAATACTCTCAAACTATAGAGAAAATTTTCACACGGCGAAGCTAAAGGTGGGTTCGATCACATGCTTGTTTGTAATAATTTGCCAATATTTATAATAATCATCTTTACTCGTATTAACAATTGAAATGTCCTTTCAATAAGCAAAGTGGTGCAGATGAAGTTTGCTAGGCCGAAACCACAGAGGTCAGTGAATCGAAACTATTCTCTAGAATATTTGAGCCTCAACTATTCTGATCGACGTATTAAAATAACAGCTTATCAGTTCTGTTCAAAATACGTCGATCTTGGGATTATTCCTGAGAGTTTTCCAAAAGATGTAAAAAGGCTGAAATTCATTTTGGTACCCGATTACAATATAAATAACACTTCAACTCACCTTGAAGTTGATGTATATGCGAAGGCCGCGTAAAATCGGAAACGTAATACTTCGATTAGAATGGAATATAACTAAAAAAACACGGCGTAAAGAAGAAAATTAATATATTCCTATATATGACGAACTACTTCTAGTAGAAGGATGGGTGTTTAAGAAAGGTGGAGTTTATTTCACTCAACTTTCCGATTAAAGGAATAAAATGAAAAACATGTTGTCCAGTCTGAACAGCACTGTCCAACTAGTCTTCGTCCGCGGTTCATTTTCTATACACTTTCGATCGATCGCACTGGCACGGGACGGGACTTGGCAAAGTGTTACTCGTCGTATAAAACAAATTGGTCACATTTTTTATGAGTAACATGATATTCTCTCATCAACAAATGTATATTATTTAAATTAGGAAAAAATACATATATATTTCTTAATTTAAAAAATTAATAATTAGTATTTTAATAAAATATTTTCATACTGAAATGTACGGGTAATTACGAACACAATTTTCTCTCTTCTCTCACTGGACATACCGCGTCGAGTTTTAATTCTGACAGCATAGACTCACAACACCAGGCTGTGTTCCCCCTCCTCCAATGTTTAATGAAAAATTAGACTATAAAAAAATGTTTCGCGGGTCGCCAGTTGGAGTGTGGCGGTGTCACTTAGCAATTAGTGGTCAATATCATTGCACATATTTTCCCATTATTTTGTTATCTCGATTTCGAAAAGTGACGTCGATTGAAGATTTCTAGAATAAGAACGACAAAAAAAGTAATTAAAAGATGTCACTGGAAATTAATCAGCAATGTGAATATTCCAGAAATGATTCCTGAATTGCAGTTGATTGAAACCTCTTATGCTCTTCGCATGCGGATGGTATGAGCCGACATCTCACCACGAACACCACCCTCAGGATGCACGAACTGCCGTCGCCCCGAAGCGGAAAAAAAAAGAGATCCTGAAAGGTCGAACAGAAAACTACATCGGGATGTCCGGGCTCCCTCGGCGATTAAGCGCGCCATTTAGCTCGGCCGCGTGGAAAAGCAGGGAGGAAGAAGGTTCCGACCCAGAGAGAAAGAAGCATCGGAAAAGATAGTTTGTGGCAAAAGCGAGCACTCGGAAGTCCCCGCTTTCCACTGCTACGATAACAGGACAAAGCAAAAATACATCAAACATGGCCTGCGTCAGTAATATTTTTCTTATGACGTATTTACAATACTATTATTACTAATACGTTATTATTATTGGCGCTTAAGTGCTCGCCGAGAACTAGGTTATAAGAGCTCCCACACATCTAAACACGAAGACGATAGGAAAAGCTAGACAACAGTTACATCATACATTAATAAATGCAATTTCTGAATATACGAGTTTTTTTACAATGAAAAAGATAACTGAGATGAAAGAGGAAAAAGGAAAATGAAAGAAGGATATAAATTTAATTCTTCCCGAGAACTTGTGGGAGGAACCCCGATCCATTTATGAATTTCAGTAATTTATTAGCATGATCACTTTCATTTCCGAGGGGGAATTGTTCGTAAATCTGCAGCAAGACCGATATTTCTCCGTATTCTTTTTTACGCTCCAGGTTCAATCATTGTATTCTTAGGATAATGAGTTGGATGGATATTCCTTTCCATCATACATACATTATACGACAGTTTAACAGTATGATTCTGCATTTACCAACACAACATAATCATAGCTTCCTAATACTTATTTTAAAACAATTTAAAGTAGACAAACAAGAATATACTCAATAATCTAACTTTAGCTGTACCATATAGAGAAGAATTTTTAATAGGGTGAATTACTACAAAAATTAACTTGCAAAATAATAATAATAATAATAATAATACAGCAAATGCTACTGAAAAACTGTTGAAACGAAGCTGTTATTGAAGGGAAATCAAATGCGAAAGATCAGAGAACTTCGGACAAAAAATATCCAGCAAATTATTTTGGGAGAAATATCTGAAAAAAAGGATGAAAGGTAGCTTTAAAAAAATACAAATGTTAATAAAAAATACATTTTACCGATTGCAAGTACAATGAACAAAACTAAGGATTCTAGAGTGATTCGCCTACTGAAGGTGTTTAGGTTTCACAGCTTATTTCGATAATAATAGATGTAAAAAGTTTAACTACAGGATTGCGTAAGTTCAGAATACACACACTTAGTAGACTTTAAAACTTCTTAGGTTTCAGAGTATTGACAGTAAGAATCACCTGTGATCGATAGAACTGGGGCTTGTGAGAAGCGTCCTCAAGAATTGATGTCAATATCCATAGTATTAAGTTAAAGAAGTGAATTAAAGGATGAACTATTCGTCTTACGCTGCACAAAAAAAAAAAATTAAAAAAAATTCGAATTCATAAACATCCCAACCCATTGAATGGCGTTGAATATGTAGAATTCCAATTGAAAGATATTGCGTGCCCGTGCGTTGCGTGTAAGGCGCATCGCAGGAAACACCACAATGGAATCCTGCACATTCCGCACGCGCAACTGCGGGTATTGATCAAAGACGGTAGCGTATTCATAAAATTAGGCAAAAGATATGCAAGTAGGCAGAGCAGTAGCTAGTACAGTAATATGATTTTGTATCGCACACTTCTTTTTGCCATAGATAAAAACAATACATTTAGTCTCATTTTGTAGTTCACTGAAATACATGTTATACTATAATTCGAGAGTTAAGAAAAAAAAATTTAAAAAATAACTGTTACACCACACCACAAGCCCAGATGCGATGCGGGTATTTTTTGGGTAGAAGCGGGATTCAACCATAAACCACAACCTTTATGGTAGAGTTCGCTGCCACCAGCTTGGTTTCCCCAAGCAATCAAACACACGTGTAATAACAATAAAATATTCCTTTAATACAAGTTAAATTGAAATCTGCGTATTTACACATTCGAACGAACTCTCAAATAATAAATACAAGTTTGAATTTGTTATTACAGAGTTATTGCTATCTGAAAGCAACAATTACACACAGACATAAATACTGGTGTTATCAATTAATTCGGAAATCTACCCACATCATCTGAATCTCAAAAATTTACAAGTTGCTATCCCGAAATAACTAACTGTTCCAAGTTACGTCGTTCGCGCCTAATAGCAATGTAATTGAATTACCGCAGCAATTCTCTGTGGTCTGACGACCAATACTAACCAGGTCACATCTCAATTAATCTGGGTACTTCCTAACACTTCCGCAGAAAAGTCCGAAAGTCTTTGAGGATCTTCAATCCTCCCAATATATACGGAAGCGAAGGTCACGTGACTACACCTTCGCTACCGTACTGAGCACTCTACATCATCTTGATCGACCCTCAGCTTCTGAGAACACTGCGTCTTTACCGATATGCCAACGTCCTTCTCGGGATGACCATTATTTTTGCATCCGGTGGAAATATTCCATTCACACTCGCCCCGCGCTTCTGCAACATTCTTCTGAGGGCAACATTCTACTAAATTTTCAGAAGTACATGAAAACGGTTCAGCACCTACACAATGAACGGGAAGGCTTAGTGGCGGTTACTTTTCCTTATTTGGCGGCGACTGGCCCGACCCTTAATCTCCTTAGGAATTTCCGGCTAGCAAAATGCTTGAAAATGTTAATATTTCACAAATCGATAGACTGATGTTACAATAACCCGCAACCCGTTTGGATTGTTGTCGACATGAATGTTCTGTAAGTTGTTCTCTTTTGATCTACACAATCTTCAAGGTACCTGTCTCAAAATTTACGTAATATTAACGACCCTGTTTTTGAACGAAATGGCTTTTTCACTCATCCAGAACATTTAATGTTAGCCATGACACAAAATAATTAAAAAAACACAAAAGAGAGCTTGAACTTCGACGAATTCTAGAGGCTAGACAGAGACAGTTAGATTAAAAGAACAACTTCCAGAGCATTCATGTCGAGAATACAGACCCTTTTTTAGTCTCCCTAATTCGCAACTTTCCCGCAGTATTACGACTTGAAAAAAATTGAGTTCTTTCGCCCCACCCTAATGTATAAATACAATAACAAATATTTAGAATTTATCATAGCCTCTACCCAAACTCGAAATATACCAGGAAGGGGAATGATAGGCAAAGGCAATGGGAGTACCCCGAGAAAACCCGCCGCGAATCCGCTTCGCCAGCACTACTCTTCGTTCTATACTCGAATCGGACAGAGTTTGAAGCAAAATATTCACGAAAATGGAGAATCAAGCGAAGCGAAGAAGTAAATGTTCCTCAAGGACAGATGCAGTACCACCGTAACATGTTGATTGTAGCCAGGAAGCAAGTGTCTCTCGAGGGTGAATCGACGGAGGTCGAAGGTGGAGGAAGGACGCCAAGCATGGGGCGATAACTTGAGGAAAGGGCGGTAAACCCTACCTTGCCACGCCCTCACTCTTCGCAACCCCAGTGCGGGCCCCTCCCTTCTTTATGGCGCAATCATCGGGGTTTTAGGAGGCTCTGGCCATCGATCCATACTTCCGGGAGGCCGCCAACCGCTTTTGCTCGTGACGTCGAAGTCCTTAGCGGCGACTGCGGCTCAGTCCGCTTCATGGCCTCCGCATCACACAGCATCCCTCGCAGATAACAGATGATGTTTAACAACACAAGTTTTACATCTTCGCTATTGATTGGCTGACAGTGGCTGGCGAGGGAGAATAGGGGAAAGAACCGCTGCACAGCTCATTGGTAGCGTGTATCGCCTAGAGTTCACTTTGTGGTCCTTCTATCAGCATCGCACGACATGTCTCATCAACAATTTACGTTCAGGTCAACAACATTATTTCAATGGACAGACAATAAGACAGTCTAATAAAAAAAGAAGGATAATACTGACTCAGCGATAACACACTGGATGGGATCGCAAAAAAAAACAAGGGGGAGAGACATCTATAAATTTATAGATAAGGTGAATTATGCGCACAAAAAAATAGTTCAAGCCTTACAGAGATGTCAAAAAAATTGTAACATCTTATGGGAATTTCTAAGCATATCTAAAGTGGAATAAAATTACAAGGGATGGAGTAAGCATATGTACGGAGAATATAGATACAGTGGAACATGTGTTATAGGATTGGTCTTTATGGTACGAAAGAAGACAATTTATGGATGATTATTTGAAGATCGATTTGGTAGGCACCAGAAATATGACCACGTTGACTGAAGCGCAAATATGAAATGTGAAATTTTCGACGACGTCCGTAATAAAATAATATTTTTTAGAAGATTGACGTGACAATAATAAATAAGAAATGCAAGAAACACACGAGTAAATATCTAAAAGAAATGTGTAAAAACTCCACTGCTGACTGTTTGGTGCAGGGGGAAGATAGAAAAAAAAAACGTTTTCTCTAACATGTCGCCGCCACAGCCTCCTTTGTTAGAACTAGACAGTTTCCTACCATTTCAGACCACGTATTTTCCTCATTATGAGTCGCGCATTTGCTGTCGGTTGAACATTACCCTAACCTTGCACGTTTCGGGCAGAAACGTTGGCATATTGGTAACGACAAACCTGAACGAAGTTAATCCGGCACTCTGTGCAGGAAAGGTTCACGTATTCCAAATCCAAGTATTTTTGCGCAGCAAACAAAAATTAAAAGAAATCGATAGAAAAATTAAGATAAATAACAACGAAAATATCAGAGACAGATACCATTAATACGTTCTTTAAACATATTTTTAACACGAAGAGCAAAACAATAAAAAATAAAGACTTCACAGAACACCCACGTGATTTATATTTGTTTACAGCACAAACAAAAAAAAATCCACCAAAATTGTACAAAAAGAGCAAAAATTCATTAACATAAACAGCAGTTTCACAACATACATTAAAACTCAAAATAACAATTAGAATGAAATAAAAATAGAACAACAAGAGAGCATACAAACGCGTAGATTAATAGTATACGGAGCACACTCGTCGCTCACAAAACATAGTCATTTTGAGTCATGAAACAGCATGATAATATTAACATGTGTATGTTATGTGAGCGGAATCGCAAACAAAACTTCCAACTGCCATGAAAATTCACATATTCATTACCATTAATATCGGGGCTTTGCAATCGACAACGATTTCCAATCAGCACCCATTCGACAACAGTATTATGCTGGCAGATAATGGAAGACGGCGATCTCCAACTGTTACACAAACGTCCAGCCACAAAGCGTTCGGCAACGTTCCCAAATAAATTCGCGGCACGACTTGGAAAAGAAATCGGGGCGTTGGGAGAAGAAATATGGAAGTCTAGGGAGCCCCAGCTACGAATTAAGTGAACTCATACGGGAAAACAAATCCTCTCGTAAATCCGAGGCACCAACAATAACGTTGCGACTTGCCGGAACACGGCGATTTAGCCATACTTTCCTCGACGAGTATGTATGCCTCCCGCGAGAGGAAGGGTAGAGGGGAATCGAACCGAGGTCTCTGGATGCAGACTACACGAGGGTAGGGTAGGGGGGGGAGGGCGAATGAGGGAGAGTAAGGTATCGGAGGCGACGAGACAAAGACGATGTGGAAATGTGGTAGAGGGGAGGGGGTGATATAATGGAAGGAAGAGCGAGAGAGAGAGAGAGAGGAATAGAGGGGCTGCACATGTTCCCAGGGCAAATGTAATTCTCGCCTCCTCCCCGCACCACACCGCCACAATTACCGACCGGCGCGGCGCGCACCCACAACTATCGCGTAAAATATGGCAAAGCGCGAGCCCGCGCACGAAAAGCATTTATTTCCACGCAAGTCCATTAATTATTTGACTGTTGATCTGTTGTTATTATTCTGTCAATGATAAACAACAACTGCGGCCCCGGCAGAGCACACCCCCGCCCTCGCCGCACGGCCCCTCTGCCCGCCCCCGCCACGCCGCGTATTGTTATTAATGCGCGGGGAACAATCAGGCTCCGAACTCACGACCCTTGTACGCGCGGGACAACGCCACAGGACGGATGCGCAGGAATAGTGATCAGAGGACTCTGGCATGCAGAAGGGATGGGAGTTCCATTCCAGGCTCTCAAAGATACGAGGGACGGGAGGAGCACGGATTCCTCACACTCACTTTAATCATGTACGCAAATGTCCCAAAAAAAAATTTCGCTCCTCCTCTACGTACAGGACTCCAAAGCATTAAAAGGTGTCCAGAGATTCATTCTTCATCTTTCCCTTCGCAACATTTAAAAATTTCATCAAGAAAAGACGCTACTAAGACTCAATTCATTTTCAAACGAAGTGACTTGACTTCTTGATTCCACACAAATGAAATAATAAACAAATTCGTAGGGAAGTGAACGTAATAATATGATATCCTGTACAATTCGTAACTGTTCCGATGCCCTGTTTAAATTGTCAATGCTAAATCGAGTAACTCTTGCAGACATCTAGAAGATATGGGGGAAAGTAGCATCTGCCACATTACTCAGGACTCTGTATAAGAGAGTCGCTACACAAAAATTAAATAACAATACGACCAACATAAGGACCATCGCACTAAATATCTCTCAATATTCAACGAACTCATCCGTCCATCTATAAAACTCTTAATATTTCACAAAATCCGTATAATACAAAATGAGATCTGGCAAATCGTTTCTTTAATTAATCCGTCCATATTCGGGTGGCAAGTACTAGAACCAAGTTTCGCTCACTTTCTCAATAATTTAACGTATCGCTTTTCAAGTATGAAAAGACGCTGTCCGTACGCACTAGAAGCCAAGAAATATTTCCAGAAGAACGAGAAGGAAAAAAAGGGAAACTGGTGAGGTCGTCACGAGAAACCCAAACGAAGTAACTTCTCCAAACGCCAATAGGGGTTTCATATTCTAAAAAAATGCTACCCCTCAAATTAACATTTATATTCCATATCGCTCCATTTTCAATACTGATTTATTTACAGCACAATATCATCAATGAACAATAAACCATTTTTTTTTCAATCATGTAGAACAAGTTTACACGGCCAAATGAAACAATACTCTGGGTAAACTTGGCATATTAATATGGATTGTTAAACGAATTTTTATTTTTAATAAAAACAGCGTTGCAAATGTTAAGCTGTACTGGGAATCCCAAAAGGACGGCAGAGACTCTTTGGGCGTGCGTGAGCGTGCGTCCGTCAGTCAGTCAGTCAGTCAGTCAGTCCAGCGGGGCCAGGGCCGAGCAGAGGAGAGGAGAGGAGAGGAGTGGGGGTGGGCAAACAATGTCGGATCATATGTACAGAGGGAGGGAGGGGGCAGGGAGGGTGTGATGAAAATGTTTCCCAAAGTGTCGGGTGTAATGTAATCATTAACTTCATACAAGAGAATGTTCGACAGCGGGGAAATTATGATTCCTCGTTTTTTGCTTTTTTGTTGTTGTTGTTTTTTCCTTGTCGACGCAAAAGTAAAAACGAGACTACCTTGCATTACAATAAACATTCGAGATAATTAACGCGCACATTTATTCATTTACGAGAGCGAAGGATATTTCATTTCTGATGCATAAAAAGGAAATGAAACGCGTTCATTAAAAGCACTATATTTCGAAAGAGAAATATAGCTACGTGCATGAAAATGCTACTTCAATATTACCCGCCAATCTCCGCATATGAAACCGGAGAGATACAATGTTAACACATGCGTAATAGTTACAGGTTCAAAAATAAATGAACATTTTCTCAATTACTCGTGACTTTCACAGTTTGAATAAACATTCATTCTTCACATTGTAATTGTATTTCTCAACAATTTCCGAGCTGCACTCATTTCATATCTAGTATTCGTCAAAAATGCACATGTACACAGAATAGATGAAATCAAAGATTAATAACTGCAATAATAATATTAAAATTTATTGTGAAAAAAGCAGTTACAAACTGCGCCTGACCACGTGGAGGACAATAAACTAATTTACTCTCCGGAAGCAAGCAAGGGACAATCCCATCAATTCCCATCAAGGGCCCTAAGGCAGAGGCGGATTCAAAAAATTTCAGCAAAAGTTCCTAGATAAGATAAAAAGTTAGCTGCGAGTTATAATACTAATACAATATCAACAAGTTTGTAATTTAACACAAAAAAATTATTTTAGAGGTACGAATTATTATCGAACTCTAGATTATTCTGAGTATAGTGTTTATAAATCTTTAGAATTGAAATAACACTAAATTCACGATTTGTTTCAAGATGCGCCCGTGGACAAAAGCCTAGAGAACCTGTACAAGCAAAACTGACTCTATCCGAAGGAAAACCGGAGAAAAACCCGGGCCAGGATAGATACATTTTAAACAATTACATAACAATTTCAATACAAAAACATTTGAAAAAAATTGGCCATTTGAATGTGATTCGTTGCAACTAACAAATGCGCGTGAAAAGCAAGTAGAGGAAGAAACTAAACAAAAACCATATCAATGGCTTGGGGACAAATCTCTCTGGCGTCCTTACTGAAACACAAAAATCTACAGGTTCCTCGTTCTAATATATTTGGGGAGTACGTGTTGAATTTATTTCGTACTTAATAGTATTTGATTTTGAATTAATTTTGTACCAAATCATTTGTCCGGTTTTTGGAACATGTCCCGTAAGTTTATAATTTTTAAATAAAAAAACTATAGCCGAATTGGTGAAAATGTTTTTTCGGAGGTTGAAAATTATGGTGCATTTGCATTGTATTAATAATATTAATTGTTTCCTGAGGAATATATTGTCGAAGGGAGATAATAGATATGTATTTTTTTAACATTGCCTTCGATCAACATTACACGCGAGAACATAACAGTAAGCCTTCAAGCAGGAACGCACAATGTCCCCTGGAACATTAGTTTCCCCTCTCCGGATGTTCTTCCGATTAAAAAACAGGAGCAACAAGTGAACAAGTACCGCACCCTCCGTGCTTGCGCCCTTTATATGGGAACGATATCCAACCTGTCTGCCGCCCGAACGGGGCATTGCTATATCTTTATATCTTAAAGGAAACATTTTAGAAAAAACAACAACCTTTTCTCCCGTCAATTAGAACCAATAGCCACAAATGAGCTATCATTACCAAAATTAGTTTCTGGCCAGGAACGGAATCGTAAAATTACATTTTAACCATGTAAGATCCTTTTATTATTTGTTTCAAAACGCAAAAGTTAAATTGGAATACACGACAGTTCGTAAACTGCTAACCAGGTGACGCTACTCATGGAGTCGGTAGAATTTGATTCGAAGAAAATTCTAAAACTTCCTCCCAGGCGACGCTGCTAACGGTCGATCTCTGCGTTTTTCATTCAGTTCATTGACCCTAAAAACGAAAAGACTCATACATATACATATTTTCTTCCGTCTACCAACACGGAGAAGATATGTGATAATTTATCACATGGGAAATCGAACCCGGGAGACCTGCTTTGATCGCAGGGGTGTTAACCACTACACCCTTCCTTTTATACACTTCCGGGGTTAGGTCTGGGTGGAAATGGTGTACAGTTGTGGAAGGGGAACTGTTGGTGTACTGGTTAGAACCCCCGCGATCAATGAAGAGGTCCCAGGTTCGATTCCCGACTCGTCGCCATTTTCATCTGAGTGAAAGTCACGCCATACAGGGGTTCCCAGAGAAAACATCCCTTGGTCTTCGCAACGAGAGTACGGTCTTTGTCTCTGACGATACGAGAAGATTCGGAAGCGAGGAAAGTAGGTCCACCTACGCTCGTCTCGATAAATACACTGATACGCAGATAAAGAGACTGGAGAGCGTGTTTCGCAGGAGAGACGCTGCGATGACCCAACCAGGATGTGAAAACGCTCCGAGGTGCTTCGGTCATTTTGACTCGCATGTTAACCAAAGTCGAACTAACATTTTTATAGGCTCCCTTATAGTTATATTGACGTTGGTTTCCTTAATAAACGTCATTATTATTTACCGCTAACGCTAGAAAAAACTAACATTAGCCAACGCTTCGCATTTCTGACTTTCGTTTCAGGTTGTAATCATAACGTTTAACTATCGTCGGAACACTAAGTAATTAAAAAAGATTTAGGTGTTTTCAAATACATGGTATTCGATCTTGAGAGTAAAAAAACTGTCTCCTCCCTGCATTTAAGGCAATTACACGGCTTACTTCGTAATTATGCTCATAAACTGAAGCCCAATTAGACAGTACAATAATTTTATTTTATTACAGTGCTTTCAACCCGACTTCGATGCAATGCCATGATACATTACTTCTGCGGAGGTCTTGCCACCAGGAACCCACTTTCCAAAGAAATCGAAATATTTCATCCGCCAAGCATTTACAAATTGGAAAGTTTTGTTTGTAATCACGAAAAAATTCGAAAGCAAGATTTCGACGGAAATATCCGTTTTGGTTATCCCTGATTCAGAAAAAGGAATGGATATATTTAATTCGCATTTCGTATTTACGGTAGAATTTACTTGTTGTCGATGCACGTGCACTTTAGTTTTTTTATTTTAAAACGTAGGGGACTTCACATGAAGTACTCTTTTGAATGTTTCTCAAAAACAGCTCCAACGAATACGTAAAGTATAATTAGTATGCATTACATTCGCATTAGCAGTATTTCGCTAGAAAGTTTAGTACAGACGCAGGAAAATAATTTGTCTGCTACACTTACACATTAGTTTACTAGATATTACTCAACCTTCATGAAATAGTAGTGTAAATGGACCGAGAAGACGTAGAATACACTTTCGCACACTGAAAAGAAAGATATGACAATGATTAAATACAGAGGAGGACAGCGAACGTACCGCAGATACGAAAATACATCAGTTTCTATCTAGAACGAAATTACATTAACATAACACTTTTACAACATTTTTGTCATTCTATGTTGCAGATGGAAAAACGTATATGAGAAAGTATGTGCAATGGTTTTGCCCCACTAGTTTTTTTTTTTAGGTGGGAGGCAGTTTCAAGATTTCCAGAAACGTTCGATGTCACCACGCATTGGATTTTTCAAAGAACCGAAAATTCAGAATGATAACTGATAAACTACCTAAATGTACATTTTTGGGACGGAATGCCAATAGGTTTTTGAAAAACAAACAAAAAAAAAACTATATTACAATTGTTCTGATTGAGAAAAAATATTCTTCGTAAGTGTAGCTTCGCCGATAACGCGTGACATAGCAGCAATTATACATCAAATAAAGTGTATCAAATTATTTTTCCAAGTCGTTATAACTATTTTAACAGTATCTACGCAGTCAATTGGGTTTCAAATATTACTACGCAAAAAAAAAAGTGTGATTCCATTCAAAACAAAAATAAACTTATGAAGCAGAAAAATTAATTAGAACACGCAATAGAGTAATGTTCTCTTGGAAAGCAAAAAAAAAAGAAAAAAAATTAGATAAGTATTTAATAGAGGAAGCAGACTATCGCTAAGATTCGACACGGAATGAGCCTTGAGCCGAGGTGGAAACAGAAGAAATGCCGATAGCTCACGATGGGAGGAAGCAGATCGCGAGAAGGGTTGAGGAGGCTGACGCTGCGTTGAGGGGGGTGGGGGAAGACGGGGGACGGGTCGGAATGCAGAGCCGCAGGAAATGTATATTATTATAATCATAATAACCCGGGAGGGGCCCTCCACAAAGCGAAGAAGAGGAAAAGGTGGAGAGAGAGAGAGAGAGAGAGAGAGGATTATGAAGGCCTCCGCCGCCGCCGCCGCGTGCGGAGCTCAATGATTCACGACACAAACTCATTGCTGATTATTATAATATTGCGGTCGTCTATCTCAATCCACTCTTTTAGAAATGCTGGATAATATTTTTTTACATCAAAAAGTGTAATTACTGTACAGTCTCTTGTTGTAATTTGCATCGCTCACGTTACCTGCGGGCGGCCGACATGATAGATGCCGGAGCCCTCCTCCCCGATGTTCTTATTGTCCGAGGGCGGTGGGGGCAGAAGCGGGGGCGGCGGGGGCGGAGCGAGACAGACTGGGGGGCGGCGCATCCATCCACAGCCCAGACCACAAAATGTCGGATGATCACGCAGCCTTATCGTAAGTCGTAATTGCGCCGAGGGTCGAGGAGAACTCCTCCGAGCCGACTGACTTCTGTGTCCGCGAAGCAGCAGCACGACGCTTCAGGCCGCCACTCGAGAGCACCAGTCGCTGCCACCAGAGATTGTTACCTATGTTAACGTTACCTTTATTACCTAAGTAAATTTTAACCGAATCTGACTCATTTTTTCTCGGATAGGTATGCAAACATCAAAACAGTAATTTTACTTACGGCTATTTATTTAGGTACAATACCACTTACAAAGAATGGCATGTAACTTTGCCGAAAATTATGCAACATGGGTACCTAACACGAATTGTCAACTTCAACGAAATCAAGTTTTATCTAAATTAATAGAAGTAGTAGCAATAAATCTAAAAATACTAGTCACAAAAGGGACTATTTGCTGTAAGAAAAATACAAGTTAATAGAGACACAAGGTAATATTCGTTCCACACGCTCCTTGCAGAAGGAACACAATAGCGCCACAAGAAAAAGTGCATTGAATTGATGGCAGATATTGGCGACATATTTAAGTTTCCAGAAAATCTAATGTCCTGCAATCATAACGCCAATTAGATTGACAATAAAGAAATTTTTTTTGTGGGGCTTTACGGCTCGTCGACATCGAGGTCATTAGAGCCCTAAAATTCCGTACAGGTAAGGAAAATGCAGTTACGCACTAAGAAGAGGCAACATGACTCTCCCCGCGTGTGGGACTCGCCGAATGACTCGACCATATCCACTAAAAACCCTCCTGAATGACAATATAACAAAACATATCTCAAAACTAACAAAAAATTAGGGGGGGCGACAATAAGAAAGCAAGAAAGAAAGAAAGGGGGGGAGGAAGGAAGGCTGTTAGAACCTGCCTAAGACCACGTTAAAGACAACAAAGTATAGAAATCTCTTAGATTGCGGTGAACCTCACCGCCAGGTAACAGATTAATCATGTTACGTCGAATGAAAATGGGAGACGGGACCGGGATTCTTTGGGTTTCACAAGTTGAATGAGAATGGTATACGGGCCCGAGAGGCGAACGGGATGGCGCAGTCGGTAGGCGCATGAGCGCGTAAAGCTCAAGGTCCCGGGTTCGAATCCCGGTCCCGTCTCCCATTTTCATTCGACGTAACATGATTAATTTGACAACAAAGTAATTTATTATTTATTTTATGCCTTTTGGCAAAAGGATGTTCAGGTCATGAGGGAAATGGGAAGGAGAGATGTTGGATTGGCGGGGAACGTATGGAACGGAACCGATATTTGTCTCGAGTAGATGAGGGAAACACCAGGAGAAAACCTCACCTAGTTCGCCGAACAGACTCTACCGCTCAGCGGGATCTTGGAAGAGAAGACATTTCCAGTAGACCAACGCTGTCGATGCGACTAATATATAATAACGTAACACACAGTGCATTTCCCTTCATGATTTTTCTTCTTCAGTGAAATAACTCGAAGCAAAGAAAGGTGACTTCGGGGTTTCTCCACATTCAGTTGTGTCCCTGCAACACACCCGTCGCGAACTGTAATTTCTGAGGTGTCATATTGATATTGGTAAATACTCCTTTGTGAATAGAACCACTGTATACTGGAATAACTTACCTCCAGCAACACTTTCGAACTTTCCAAAAGGATGTTTCCGCAACCGTCTTCTTACTTCTGCGAAACAGGATCATATGTGAAGTGTAGTGAGGTGATTGGAGTCTAAGGGTATAGAAAATGCTCAGAGTGAATAGTAGTAGTGAAGTGTACATGATTGTTCACAGCAACACTGTTTTGGTTATAATTCTTATAGTGATTAATTTCTTTGATGTTATAGCAATTACTTTTACTTTAAGGGAGTACTAGCAGGAGTAATGTCATTCGAGGTCAGACAGAAAAGTAATGAGACTGGCAACACTACAAGCGATCTGGCAACGCTGCGCTGTTGTCCTTGATAGGGCACGTCCTTGATAGGCCTTCAACTTCGAAAACTGATGAAAACATCGAACGTGTGAACACTCTTGCACATGCGAAAGGTCTGTGCCAAAATGGTGCCGAAAAAACTCACAATTCAGCAGAAGGACAATCGAAAAAACAAGTGTCTTGATGTTCTTGACAGAATCGCTAATGAGAAGATTTCTTTAGTCGTGTGATCACAGGTGATGAATCATGGATTTTTGAATACGATCCTGAGACCAAGAGGCAAAGTGAGGAGTGGCACACTGCAAACTCTCCTCGACCAAAGAAAGCTCGAATGATCAAATCGAAGATCAAAACAATGCTGATTTGTTTTTTGGACAGAAGGGGAATCGTCCACAAAGAATTTGTTCCTCCAGGACAAACTGTCAACCAAGTTTTTTATAAAGACGTCCTTGAAAGGCTTAGAAAAAGGGTCATTCGCGTGAGACCAGACATTGCAGACAAATGGATGCTCCATCATGACAACGCCCCATGTCACACTGCCCTCTCCATAACAGAATTTTTGACCTCAAAAGGCATTCCTGTGGTTCCCCAGCCCCCCTATTCACCTGACCTCAGTCCCTGTGACTTTTTCCTTTTTCCTAAACTGAAAAATATCCTCAAAGGTCGTCATTTCGGGACTGTAGAAAACATTCAAAAGAGTGTAACGGACATACTGAAGACCATACCGGTTGAAGACTTCCAGCGCTGTTACCAACAATGGGAACAACGTCTCCATCGGTGTGTAGCTGCCCAAGGGAACTACTTTGAAGGGGATAACATTGATGTTTGAAAAAATATAAAAACTTTGGTAAATAAAAAATCAGTCTCATTACTTTTCTGCCAGACCTCGTACGTATGTGATTATACGCATATATGAGCCTCGTGTAGATAATCATGTAGGCGTAAATCTAATTTATTTCTCGTTGTAACCATGTGTAGTAATTCTCCAAAAAATTTAGTCCGTTTTATAGATATTTTTATAGATTCTTATGATTTGTTTTATTAACATCGTATTATTGTATTCTTTTCTACCTGCCACCGAGCATTGCTCACTAGCACACTAATAAATTATTATGTTAGACGTAATATAAGCGGTGCGGGGGAGAGGCGTCTCCGCCGTCGGGGTTCTCATCCGAATCGACATGGAAATCGGCAACAGAGCTCTTTCAGCCCTGGATACGCCAATAACAAGGCGCAAGTCGACACAATCGACGGGGAGTGGCGCTCGCAAAAAACCGCTACTCGAGATACAGTTAGCGGAAGAACAATACGGGAGGCGAGAACGGAAGAAGAGGTATCCGACCGTCGTCCGCCGGAACGCGCGGGCGGTTACACGGCATTTTCACATCTTCGGCGAACCGTTATGTCTGGAGCGAAAACGGACAGATGCACGAGGAGAGGCGTCCGTTCCTCGTCACGGTCCACCTTTCGTGGCGTAACGATTTATTTTAGGATTGAAGCAAAAATTTCATCAACGTTTACGCTCCACAAAATGTCATGTACGAATGATTTCATGTAAATCGCCCGGGACGCGATGATATACGACCCGTTCTCCAAACAATGGCACAGAGAGCAATTATGACATGAATAAAAGAAACGGAGCGAATGTATTTTGTAGTCGCACTTTCCGGAATCGATAAGATCATAAGATTCGATGTAATGCTTTCTCATCACAGGTCGGACATATTTGGAGCGTTGGTTCATCTTTTCATACGTATCGAAATTGAATTGAATTCTGTTTATAAACGTCGCACCACGCGAACGTTGGAAAATTTCGGATGACGTCATAATGAAATAACCAAATGTCTTTCGTTCTCGACGCCGTACGTCAGAAATAAATAAACAAGAATCGAGAAAATATTCAAAAATATGATTTGTATACGGAGTTGTTTTCATTAATTACGGCAACATGCAAATACGTGCACGTACACTCTCTGACACAAATAAACGTACATTAAGGTTTTTCACACATAAGTGATTTAGATAACATACACATACGATTAGGGCACAAAAATTGGATTCTAACAAACTTTTCATCCGAAAAATGTATAATTCAACGGTAGATATCGGTCGTTTCTCTCGAACAGTTTCCAAATCATCCAAAATAGAACTTATCTTACCAATACACTGAAAGTAAATATGTTTATACTTAAAAGAAAACTGCAATGTTTAAAAGGCTTGGGTTTTAGTTTGTTCTTTGGAGGACATAGAAGAGAAAAAGAGTCAAAGATATTATTCGGCATTCATCATCATCATTTATTGCATTAACGGGCGCTTTACGCCTACAGCAGAATAAAGAAAAAAGAAAATAATTAAATTACATTTTTAAAATTAGCTAAACGCGACAAAAGAAACTGAATTACAATATAATGCAATAGCATCTGTCATAGTTTCCACAAAATTATTTTCCTTCTCCATAACAATGGCATTCCACAATCAAGTTTTTCAATATCGAATAATAACACAATTCTGGGTGTTTCTTTACTTGAATAATTATTAAAAATAAAATTAATATTTCTGACGTTCCCAATCTAATGAAACCTTACCAGACATCCTTATTAATATTATTTACGATGTACAGATACATTCAAAGCAGACATTAACATAGAGATAACATTTATGTTTTTAATATAAATAAATTTATTGTCAAAAAACAGTACAGACTGTGTATGACCACGTGGAGGACAATAAACTAATTTACTCTCCGGAAGCAAGCGAGGGACCATCCCAACAATTCCGATCAAGAGCCCGAAGGCAGAGGCGGATTCAAAAATTTCAGCAGAAATTCCTAGATAAGACGAAAAGTTAGCTACGAGTTACAGACATTCTATTAGTATTATACGTTTGTAATTTAACGCAAAAAATTTACATATACAAATTATTGTCGAACTATACATTATTCTCTGTAGTGTTTAAAAATCATAAGAATTGAAATAACACTAAATTCATGATTTATTATTACAATAAACATGCCCCTAGGCAATACCTAAAGAACCTGTATAAGAAATCCGCCTCTACCCGAAGGAAAACCGGAGCAAAACCCGGGCCAGAATGGGGCTACAGAATTTATGTACACATCCGTGCCAAAGTTGAGTACACATAAAACTAAATTAATATGAGCCATAAAGCACAACAATCGTGCAAGAAAATAGTTTTTGAAATTGTTACAAGTAATTTAACTACAGCAATGGCGTGATAAAGTTCAAAACGGATTTACTTTTATTAAAATCAATAAATTCTTTTACAGTGTAGAAGCACTGCTGCAGGAGGTAGTTTTTAACTGCGTAGTTGAAGAGATTCAATTTCATATCTTTTATATTCTTGAACAGGGAATTATATAGAACGATTCCCGAATGATAAGGTCCTTTTTGGAAAAGAGTGGTTGACACACTAGGATGATGAATATTGTTCCTACTGCGAGTATTGTGTTCGTGAACGAGACTGTTTCGTATGAAGCAAGGGTGGCACTTCAGTAATTCTGTCTTAACAAACACAACCGTCTCATAAATATAAATGCAGGGAAGTGTTAAGATATTTAATTCCTTGAATAAAAGTTTACAAGAGTTTCGGGTGTGAGATTTACAAATTATCCGAACTATCCTCTTCTGAATTCTAAAAGTTTGAATGCCCTGACCGGAATTGTTCCAGAAGTAATGCCGTAACGTAAATGGGAGTAAACGTTTGCAAAATATACGCAACGGGAAATACGTGGACTAACAGCGTTAACTAAGATTCGGAATGCGTAACACAGTTTGCTTAATTGGGAATTAAGTTTGTCAACGTGACAATTCCATTTAAGGTTGTCATGAATATAGAGTACTAAGAATTTTGTATTCGTAACAGTTTTTAATTGTGTTCCGTTTAAAGAAAGAGAAACCTTGGGTAATTGTGAAATGACATAGGCACTGTTTTGTCAGTGTTTACAATGAGACGATTTGCATGGAACCAAGCCGAAAGGTTAGACAAAACTTTATGAGCGTTAGCGTGTTTACATAGTAAATTCGTGTCATCAGCAAAAAGAACCATTTAGCTATCTGATGTGGATGATGACATGTTCACATACAATAAAAACGAGTATAGGACACAGAATTGAACCTTGGAGTACTCCGCAAGTAAGTGGTTTTATTTCGAGGTTATCGTTTCGCCTCATCTTCAGGTTGATGTCATTTCAAATATCACTCGTGATATTAAAGAAACAACAATAATTAAGTTGGATCATGTAAAAATTCTAAAATCTGACAAATATGTACATCAGCATCGTATCATTCCGTGCTCTTATGTCCTTTCATCAGGACGTTAGTGTTATAACCTCCTTATTCATATGTGATCTTGACAATAAACCTGTGATGTATCTATGGTAATATTTCTTTAATGTACTTGCACATCGGAAATAATATTAATATTCAATACAGACAATGGTATAGTGAGAAGACGTAAAATAGAAATCCTTATTGTTGTATTGGAAACTACACTATTTTCTTAAAGGAATATTTTATCTCTTGGAAACAATTCGATTTTAGGTTTCTAATGTACAAGGTTTCTAAAAATAAAAAGTAATGAGACCAAATTCGAGAAAGACAAATTTTCGGTGTATCTCGAAAACGGTGCGATCTGTACTTAGCAGACTTAACTGACCAATCAGTATGCTTCAATGTATATTTTCAAAATTTTTAATTTTAAGAAACCGGTAGCGAAGCGCGGTGTGTAAATGACGTCGTTACGAGCTGCCCAGAAATAGTCTTCTTCTATTCCCACCGCATTTGAAGTCAAATCTCAAGTTTGGTTTCAATGCATCAATTTGTTCGTCACTTATCAAGGTTCTTAACATACATTCATACGACGATATAGAGAGGGCCAACGTGAGTGGGCCTCGCTGAATCACTCAACCATACTCACTAAAAACTCTCCTGAATAGGTAGCACATATCTAAATATCAATATCCTAGGAAATGACAGTCAACAGTTGGCTAACAGTTCACTCTAGGGAACAGGAAAATGACCACTCGAACCACATCAGGACTATAGGGGTCCTGGGAAAGCGTTGTGGACCAAGTTGACCAGGAGTTGCTCGGTACATTACCATGACACAACATTTAAATGCTGACAATGCCTGACCTCACTCGGGTTGACTCTTCCCATCAATTTTTTATGTACGTAAAAAGGCACCCCAGAACAATGAGAATTGATACGACCTTCCATCTGCTCATTGGAGTATTTTGTTGGCGAAAGGACGTTGCCAACTCCTTTGGCGTTTTGTCTCGGTATTCTACTCACAAACCAAACTATCGTTGATAGGCGAACACATGGATTCATCGCCGATTTTTCGACCCCGTAACAATTCAATGGCGTATCGTTGATAGGCGAACACATGGGTTAATCGCCGATTTTTCGACCCCGTAACAATTCAATGGCGTATCGTTGTCCGACAGAACATTACGACCGAGCCTACTGACAGAAGTCACTAAAATGACGATACGAACCGCGTGGAAGATCTATAAAAAAAATTGATAGTCGCTGCAGAAAAAATGGCTCTCATTACATTTTATACAGAATCGTATAAGGAGATACTTATAAAGAGGGAAAACTCATCTCAAAATAAAAAGAATGACTAAATTACTTAAACGCAAATGGGAACCTTGCCCCACCGTTGGTAGTGTTGTCGCTCAAAACCAAGACTTCGCGGGTTCGATTCCCGACGGGGTCCGAAAATTTGTAGCTTTTCACATGAATGTCCCAGTTCATATAGCTGTGACTACTGAAAAGCGAAACCTTCTTTCCTTCCTCTATCCAGCTCCTCCTAGTATCTATTACTAATTACTTCTACTAACCCCTCCACGTGGGCCAAGTAGTTGGTAAACCCAGCCAACCGGCAATAGCACATCACCCACCTCCTACATCACATCGCTCCATGTATATAAGCTTCAATAGCACTTAACTACATTTCCAATTTACAAATACAATATAAAAAAATTGAAACTTCTTTAAACGCGAAACGTGTAACTATTTTAAAAACAATTAAATAAAATAAAATTTACGGCCTTGCCTTTACATTCGATTTTATAACAATTCTATATTGTTAAGAATGTTTCTGCCCCCACTGTGTCTTCAGGCAACTATTGTCATTTTTTTAAATTTAATATAAATTTCAGAGACGTAGTAACAATCTAAAAAAAATTACCTTTCAAAGATTATAATATTCATCTTGATCCTCATCGTCAGCGTTGTTACAGACCACTCTCCAAGTGGACTATAACGCATTAAGCAATTCGCTTAATTTCATATAATTACGCGTTATCGTAACTCACATGATCAAAGTAGAGGTAGCAATCATGTGTCAACTCCCATTATATGCTTCGAACTATCAAATATTAAATGTATTTCTGAATGTAAGGAAAATGTGACAAAGAAAACGAACGTTTTCTTTGTTCTTACGAACGTTCTTAATAGGTAAGGTCATGTTATTTGTTTTTAATTACATACACAGATGGAAAATACGACTAGTTCTGTAAGCGAAATGTTTCCAATCTTCTTTACTCATAAAATGATTTCGTTTTTACTTGTTAAGTTGTGTATTGACATTTGAGGGCCTCCCGTTTGCGACACTGCCCATTACCCATACCTTTTTTTAAACCCGCATAAATTATTATTTTTATGATCATTCTACAAAGATATTATTGGCATGAGAACATAACATGGTTGGTGTAAACTGGCCAACTCTTCTTCATTCGTAAAGTCAACCAATTCACCAAATCTCGAATAAAATAGTCAACCATCGTACATCATATTTTTATCCTCAATAATACACAATAGGGAATTTTTTTATACACGCCAACTTTTCGATATATTTCATACCTGCTTCTGGGTTACATTTTCATCAACAAACGATATTCTCATTATTAAATTATACGTTAAACTGTAAAACCCTCATTAATTGCTTGTTTTCCGATCGAGGATTTTAATTTTTCTAGAAGTTTAATTCTTTTCATTGTAAGATAATATTTCTAAACATAGTTGAAAATTCGTACCATTCACACAAGATCCCATGTAGCGTCTCTAATGTGAGAAATAGGAAGTTACTTCAACTAATTAAACTAGATACAACTTGTTAGTTGTAAGGCTGTGTACACATTAACGCTGCAGACCTAATATTGTGCGTAGTGTTATTTCATGATGCGAACAAAGTATTCGTGGAACATGAACTTCTAAGTCAGGTTATGTACTACGCTTTGTATCTTGTCCTTTTTTGGTTTGGTGTTGTCTGAGGGTGCTGGAGTTATAATGGAGGAAAGAAAATATGCGTTTGATTATAAGTAGCTCTCAAGGTGCATCGCGTTCACAGAAGTCGAGATGCCAACTTTCCAGGAAACTTGGAAATGTTCACTAAAGTACTTCTTATTAATAAATAATTTACTCTACTGATTTTTTATATTGGATGAGGACAATTATTTTGTGATTTTAAAACTTGATAATTGATTTAGACTGTCGTTTGACTCCTTTGACAAGGGTCGCATTGTCTTCAGTCACGGGATGCGGCTGCCATTTCCGTTAGAACATAGTATTTTGCACAGTTGTTGGAGAATATTCTTGAAAACGCTCCGCAAGGTATGAAAATTTTAACATCATTGCGTTCCTACTTCCATTTGCTATGTTGTAGTATAATTTTTTCGCTATGTTATGCCGGTACTTTCGCCAGAATATCAAAAAACATGTGCCCCCGAAAGTTTCCCCACAGTATTTTGTTGGTGGCTTTACGGCTCGTCGACATCGAGATCATTAGAGCCCTAAAAAATTGTACACATAGGGAAAATGCAGTTAGACACTAGGGAGAGCCAACATGACTCTCCCCGCGTGTGGGACTCGTCGAATGATTCAACCCTACCCACTAAAAACCCTCCTGAATTACAACTCAAAACTCAAATATCAACATATCTCAAAACGTTACATATATCATTTAAAAAAGGAAGAAAGAGGAAAATGAAAGATACCCTAGCGTCGGGATCGCAAAGAACAAGAGGTGACCAAAGAAGGTCAGGAAAGAGAAAGGAAGGAGTCTAAAACAAGTAAGTGGAAGTAATGCCAGACTCAGCTCGGGGCCCCGTGTTCGCCAAACACGTACTTACTAGATGTAATTCCCCTGGGGGGTTCCCTATAGTAATTTAATGTAAAATAATTCAAAATTTTGCGCCGTAAGGGTATGAAATTTCATGGCCACTGGATAGAAAATGGTTCAAACTATCATTTGAAAACTTTTTGGGGTTACTTAAGCCGAGTCGCCCTGACGCACATAATACCTTAAGCAGATATGAAATGCATCAAAAAGTTAGGGGAAGATGTAAATGTTTGAACACCTTTTCTTAAAATTTGATTTTTTTAAAATAAATTAAAAAAGCTATGGAACTTCAAAAACTATATCCCCTTACGATGTTTGAGGTATTCGTTCTTATCAATGCACCAGGGGGTACGGTCTCCAAGGTCACTGGTCAATCTGATTTTCTCTCTCACTAAGACTTATTGCAGTATTTGTAAATGTAAAATGCAGCGTGCTATTGAAGCTTATCTGCATGGGGCGATACGAGGTAGGGTTACGAGGTGGGCCTTTTAACTGGGTTTATCAACAACTTGGCCCACGCGATAAACTTTATTGTCGAAAGAGCAGTTATAAACTGCGTATGACCACGTGGAACTAATTTACTATAATGTATAAACTAATTTACTCCCCAGAAGCAAGCAAGGGACCATCCCATCAATTCCGATCAAGGGCTCTAAGGCAGAGGCGGATTTAACATTTCAACATACTCCTCTAACGATAAAAAAATTGTTCTACACGTGTTACAGTATTAACAAATACCAACAAATATTGTATTTAATAAAACATAGAAAAGTCATTTCACAAGTATGTATTATTATCAAGCTATAAATCATTCGGAAAGTATTGTTGATAATTCGTAACTGCCAAATAATACTAAATTCGCTAATAATTATTTCACGGATGCCGTCTCTAGGCAAGAACCTAGCGAGTCCTTATAAAATATCCGCTTCTATCCGAAGGGAAACCGAAGACAAACCCGAGCCGGGATCGGGCTACAGAATTAATGTACACAACCGTGCCAGGGTTGAGTGCATATACAACTACATTTATATGAGTAATAAGACATAATACTTGCATGCAGGGAAATACTTTTGAAATTGTTGTCAGATATTTTGAAAGTACTACAACAATGGCGTGATCAAGTAGAAGACGGCTTTAATTTTTTTTAAATCGATAAATTATTTTACAATGTAGAAGAACTGGTGAAGAAGGTAGCTTTTAACCGTGGATTTGAAGAATTCAATTCAACATCATCTTTCAAATTTTGGGACAGGGAATTATAAAGAACGATTCCCGAATGATACGGCCCTTTTTGCCTAAACGCTAAACAATTCTTAGTCCACCATCGCTTATATCTCCAATTCTTAGTCCATTTCTTCGCTCCTTGTGGAGAAATCTTAAAGGAGGAGAGGAGCGCATATGCGACGGAGCGTGTGGAGGGAGGTAGCAGCACGTGACACAAAGAGGAGATAGGAAATAGAAATGGAGAGAGAGGGAGAGAGAACGTAATGGAAAATGGCACGTGACCCGCGGAGGGTTTGGGGGGAGGGGTCTGCATCAGCAGCAGCAGCGATGTCGGCGGTCGCCACAGGGATTCTTTTGGAGATAGTGATGAAGCGGACCCAAGATTTTGCCCCGCGGCAACACAGAGGACCGAGGATTCGGAAAAACACGTCATCGACGGCGTGCAATGAAGAGAAAATTTAGAAAGAAAAAGGCTCCCAAATAGAAAATTGAAGGCACGTTAACAAAATAATCCGAATGGCACATTGCATTATTTTGGTTTTTTTAGGGGGAAAATTAATGAAGAACTAACGATACGAAAATCGCAGAGAGAATCCTTTCCCAGATCAATTTAAACCTTAGTTTTAATAAAATAATTAAGATCATTTGATATGGTTCAGCGTTTTCAAAATATTTTCAATTCTGATAGGAAAGATCCAAAGAATTTGTTCCATCCAAAATATCCATTCCCCAAAATTTGGTACAGGCAATCTCCGAAGATCATCTGTACTAGTGAAAGTGTATTATTTCGAATGTCTGTGGCATGGAAACCGGAAAATGTAATTCATGAAATTATTTCAAGGGACTCTTCTTCAGGGTCATTGCAACAACAAAATAAGAACGCTTTAGTTGTAACGAATCACATTCATATGGCGTATTGTTTAAAATGTAACCATCCTGACCCGGGTTTTTCTCCGTTTTCCTTCCGGTAGAGGCGGATTTCTTATACAGGTTCTGTAGGCTTTGTCTAGGGGTGTGTTTATTGTAACAATAAATCGTGAATTTAGTGTTTTTTCAACTCTTATGATTTTTAAACACTATACTCAGAATAATCTATAGTTCGATAATAATTTGTACATGTAAATTAATTTTTTTGTGTTAAATTGCAAACTTGTTGATATTCTATATTATAACACGTAGCTAACTTTTCATATGATCTAGCAATTTTTGCTGAAATTTTTTAATCCACCTCTACCTTACGGCCCTTGATGGGAATTGATGGGACGGTCCCTTGCTTGCTTCCGGAGAGTAAATTAGTTCATTGTCCTCCACGTGGTCAAGCGCAGTTTGTAACTGCTTTTTGACAATAAATTTTAAAATTGATTCATTACACTTAAAATTGTCTGCTAATCAGAAGTTGTAAACTTCACTTCCACGACTGTTTACTAGAGTGTCTGTCGACTGCGTTACGTGAGACGGAAAACGCGTGACCTATGCGACCGAACCGTAAGAGTAAAATTAAATAAAGGTTTCCAAGAACATCGTTTCCAAGAACATAACCTCAAAGTGAAACGAAAACGAATTTAGGAATCTTAATTATGCGCTACGTGTATTAATATTTCTGTGTTTAGTATATTTTCCTTTCTCACGGAATTTAAAGTAATTCGTAATTACGTACAAATTGGCATTCAAAACTGAAAACTGTTTTTGTATTTTTATCGGTTTTCTTCGTGGTATTTAATTTTTGAAAATAACGAAGATGAAAATTTAATATCAAGAAAGAATAGAAATACGGAATCTGTTTTACATATTTTTAACATTATATAAGAACAGCGAGCTAAAAATTAAAGATGTGTTGACGAGTGTTTCAATACCAAAATGTCCAGTTTTAAGTTCCTTTTCTAATCCCGGACATCGCCGAGAAGTTCAGCTAGTAAATTCCCAATGCCAATCCAGATTCTCAAGATGGAGATATCTATGATCGCAAAGCGAGAAGTACGAACAATATCAGATGAAAGAAAACTATTCCTGAGATACCGGACAACAACCCTTAAGGGATACCAGAAAAAATTGGTATGGGAAGTTCACAAATTTTTATACAAGTTCATGCATGAGTCCTACGACATTAATAGTTACATGTTATTACCAACAAGTAATTGTCTATCTTTACCTGAATTACGAAGAAAAAATCACTGAACAGCAGCTGCATGTCAGAAGGGAGGAACGAAGATACAAACTCGAACAAATATATGCTCCCGAATTCACTTCACCGAAATCACATTTCACACTCATCGCAGCTTCGCGCCTGCAATAGTCACGAAAACGAAATCAAAAATAAATGCCAAAAAATTAAATGTACGTTACCCATAACTAAATTCGTCGCACGTCGGAAGGCACTTGAACATCTCAACACAGGAATCTTCAATTCTTCACTGGTTCTTTCAACAATGAAACATGAGCACCCAAGAAAAATCTCACGAAAATCCTTTTCCAAAGTAAACGAAACAATAAACCAGCCATGCTTGTATTCCACAGTTTAACATTTCTTGTCTACGAAAATGTTCAAACTCACAATTGTTGAATAAATGTGTAGTATCTTCTTTCGTAATTGATAAAAATATTTTCATAGATAAATACTTTGATAAATAAAATAAAATTACCTTAAAACGTAACGAGGAATATAAGCAACAATAAGATGTTATTGATTTATTAAAAATACGAACATTATGTTTAATTGTCCAAATGATTTATTCTGGATGCAGTTTAGAGAGGAGTCTCTCGCAACGACCAAATAAGTAATATATTTCACAACAGTAACGACAGCACTCGAAGTTCATAAAATTTCGAAATATTTTACAAAATACAACCACAAACCGTTGAATAATTATGATGACAATATAACTTATTCCATTTTTTTGTCAAACCTCGAAGTAACTATTATCACAGTCCACACCATTTTTCAAAACTGAACTGCTGCAGTTTGAACCGTTAGAAAGAATGCAAGGAAACACCTTATGTCTTCGTTGCTACACTTTGAACTGCTCCTCAGAATCCAGCCTTCATTGGTCTTCGGTTGTTCACCCTTCAAAACGACATATACATTGTTGAACTCGGCACGTGTGTTTGATTCCCTTGCTGTGTTACGGGATAATAACGAATCCGAAAAATGCTTCAAATCCACAAACTTAAACACTATAATTTTCGAATAGAATGTATTACATCTAAATGTAATCTGCTTGGTAAATGCCGGTGGCAGACGGAAAACGAACTTCATGATTGAACGTCATGGGAGTCGCCGGACAATACGTCCATCGGTCCCGAACATCTTACAAGTCTGAAGTCATCCATTTTCCTCTAGTTACGTGCGAGAAAAACCCCTAAACGAATGTATCGGTCAGAACGACGTTATCACGTCCTTTTACGGTATCTTTGACGAGACAAAATGTTTTACGGTCAACCTCAAATACTATCTGATAACACTACTAGTGACTCTCTTGCGCAGTTTCTTCACGAGTTTATATTTAACAGCAATGTTGCTTTACCGAAAACATGAGAAATGAAACGTTTTCATCGCATTTTTTCTTCACGTGGAAAGTTGAAAATAGTGAGATGTGTTTTGTGAGGGATAAACAGGAAATCAATTTTTTTTTATTTAAAAAATGTAATTCATAGAAAACGCTAGCTGAAATATATTGTCTAAAATTAGTTTATTGTCCTCCACGTGGTCATACGCAGTTTGTACTGTTTTTTGACAATTAATTTAATTTATATTTGAAATTGATGAAAGGTCTAGTTTTTTGGTGTGGTAATTTGTGATGAAGTATTTATTCATCCGTCAGATTATTCAATCTACTGTATAAGACCATCGAATATCCTTGGGATAGAATCGCCTAGAGCGTCGTGTCGGTCACATTTCCTACTACTTGAATCAGTGACTTCTTTGTCTAGGTATCTTACGAAAACTTTTTAACCACGCAAAAATGGCGAGAGCCGGGAATCGAGTTCGGAAGTATACTGCTATAATCGCAGAGGTGCGTGCTTAAATACCTATTTCCTATCCCATCCTGGCCCGGGATTTTCCCATCCTGTCCCGGGTTTTTCTCCGGTTTTCCCTCGGTCAGAAGCGGATTCGTTTTATAAAAACTTGCTAGGCTCTTGCCTAGGGGCGGCATCAATTGATATAATTATTAGCGAATTTATTGTTATTTAATAGTTGCGAATCATCAACAATACTTTCCGAATGATTTAGAGGTTGATAATAATACGTACTTGTGAAATGACTTTTCTGTGTTTTATTAAATACACTATTTGTAGGTATTTGTTAATACTATAACGATTAAGTACGTTGAAATGCTAAATCCTTAGCCTCTGCCTTAGCGCCCTTGCTCGGAATTGATGGGATTGTCCCTTGCTTGCTTCCTTCCTTCCGGAGAGTAAAAAGTTAGTTCATTGTCCTCCACCATGTGGTAACAAAGCTGTTTTGACAATACACTATCTTTACCTACTCACCTTAGCTTGTGTTTTCTATTGATGATGTGTAATCTAGAGATGTAACATGGTCATTTTCTTCAAGTAAAATTGTGACATACTGACTTACTCCTACAACAATATATTACTCGTAATTAATGCCTCTTTTTTTCTCCATTTGAGTATTTGTAAATGGGAAATGTAGCATCCTATTTAAGATTTTCTACATGGAGCGATAGGAGGTAGGAGTCTGGTGGTAGGGGCTATTGTTAGTAGGTGGTTTTACCAACAGCTTGGCCCACGTGGAGGGGTGAGTAGAAGTGGTCAGTAAATGGTTAAGAGTTATTGATACTTGGAGGAGCTGAATACAGGAAGAAAGGTTTGCTTCTCCGTAGTCGTGAACTGGGCCATTCATGTGCTACGAATTTTTCTTGCCCCACTGGGAATTGAACCCGGGATGGCGTGGTGAAGAGCAAGAACGCTACCACCTACGCCACCAGAGGGACTCGTGGCCTCTTGATGCTGTAGCGTCATCGGCGAGCGGAGACCTGCAGTGCGAACTTCCGGAAGAAACAAACGGAAGCGTGCATCGGCAGTTTTCCTCTCTGATTACTCGCTCATGTCTTTCACCCCATCCTCACTCTGTGTTTTGCACTTTCTATCCACCACGACCTCTTTTCTCCTTTTCGAATAGTTTTCATTTCATTAAAACACGTATAAAATCTAAACCATTTATCCAAACTTTTCGATTTAAATATGTTTTATCTTTGCTAAATATACAAAACAAAGAACCCATTAAATTTGATTAAGAATGGGTTTTTTCCTCTTTCTTCCCGGATTTCATCATCTATCATCAACTTCAATTTTAATCTTTCTTTTCATACATTTAAAAAGTAAAAGTTAACCTATGTTCATCATGGACATAAGTTCATCACGATGGGCCCTGCTGTTTAGTCGTAATTAAGAAACAAACAGACACACACGCTTTCGCATAACGCATTTTGTTTATTCGTAAATATTAGTATGGATATCGTGTTGTCTGACAGTCTGCACAGAAGTGTATAGTGCACCTTAGCCCTGAGGCAAATTGTATTCGTCCGTAGAATGCATTAGTAATTACCATTTTTCACACGTCACGTAATGAAGTGTTTGTGGACTTGAACGCCACCGTCCCTTGTCACACTTGAGTCAGGAACACGGCGGCACACATTCATTTGTTTTAGAAGCAAATATATTCACGCAAAATATCACACACACAACGTTATATATAAACACAACGTTATAGCCCATCTCATTCACTCCCATTACTCTGCGAATTTCTCCTCAACAGATAGAATAGACGATAAATTAGATAATAGTAGACCTTAGATAATAATAGACGAGATATGAACCCGGTACCCGGCCACCTTCGTATCGCACCAACAATGAAACAATAGTTCAACCAAACTACATAATGACGCAATACAATTATGTTGTGTATAACACTACATTCTGTTACATAGGTCCCTTGAGATCTTAAAACGCCGAAATCGAAAAATGATGGATAATTGGGATTTAAAAAACTACCCTGTGGAAAGCTTACAGCACGAGAACGACTACACATATCTTAAAAACGGTTCGAACCTTTTTCGTAGGAAATCGAATGAGGATTAAAAACCCCAACCGTTTAGTGTCTAAATGGCATAAACCGCGAACAGAAGGCTTTTTTTGTTTTTAGGGACAGACTATAAGTATTTCTTGGATGTTACTTCATAAGACATGGGTAGCCTACAACACGTTTAACATTTTCCAGAGAGAATTCTTCCTTCTTAGATTTTCCTTTTATTAATTATTTATTTTATGCCTTTTGGCAAAAGGAGGTTCAGGCTACGATGGCTGCTCTTCCAACTAACCGTTGCACTCGGAAGAGGGAATTGGGAAGGAGAGATGATGGGTTGCCGGGGAACTTATAGTACCGAACCGACATTCGTCCGGAGTACTTGAGGGAAACCCCAGCTGAAAACCTCACCTAGTTCGGCCGAGCAGGATTTGAACCCCCGTTCTCCCGCTCAACGGGATCGAGGAAGCTCAGATGCTGCTACCACTACACCACCGCTGTCGGGAAGATAATAAAGCTCTGACGTGTAAATCCGCTCTTCGAGTGTTAGTTTTTCACGATAGTTTAATCGCTTGCTACAAGAGAGAGCTTGGTAACATCGCAATTCATAATGTATGTTTTACTCTCAAAGAAAATAGCGATACAAAACTCTTTCTTCCTAGAGAAACACTTATTTATTAATCTGGTGCTCGATGCTCTAATAGAGAATCATTTCTTAAGTTTGTTCACTTTCTATAATTTTATTAACAATTTTTAAATATCAATCTTCTTTTCTCCTGCCATTTTGATCAGAGAAATAGAATCAAATAAAAACCCATTCCAATCAACAGATTATGCGTCTTTGATATCCAATTTTGTTGTTCTTTTTATATTATTTTCTTACATATATAATATTATGATCATAATTAAATACTGAATAAAGTTCCTTTGGATTCTATACACACTTGATCATAAACTTGATTGTCCAAAAAGCAGTTGCAAACTGCGTATGACCACGTGGTGGACGTTAAACTAATATACTCTCCGGAGACAAGCAAGGGACCATCCCATCAATTCCGATCAAGGACCCATCGGCATTGGCTGATTTAATATTTACAAAAGAAAAATATTATTTAATAAATACGTTCTATTATCCATTGATTATTATAAATAAATTGTAGATATTCGAGATTAATAAAACAAAGGTATTAATGACATTTCCGCTCAAGGAAAATCCGCCACAACCCGGAGGAAAACCGGAGAAAAAACCCGGGCCGGAATGGGATTTTGTTTTCTGATCCCGTTTCCCACGTACGATGTTCAAAGTATTGAAAACAATTCCAGAATATGGAAAAATATTCCATGGATCATTTTCCCATCACAAGCACACTGCTAGATTTGTTTGGTAATAACGCGAGTTCAAGCGAAATCGTTAAAAATCTATTACTGAGTAGAACCATTAAGTGTTGTCACGTTATAGAGATCCCGAGTCGTCATTTCCACGTTCAGAACACATAAATAAACAAACAAATAAATAAATAAAAGGAAAAAGTCATGTGTTTTACTCAAAGCTTTAATTAGTTTCTGTTTTTTTAGTACGCCTGATATTTCATTACATCAAAATCCACCACGACAAGACCCTTACATCGGAATTGATGGGATGGTCACTTGCTTGCTTCCGGAAAGTAAATGAGTTCACTGACCTCTACGAGGTGATACGCACTTTATAATTGGTTTTCGGCAATAAATATTTTTGTTACGCAGAGGCGGCAATTGAGAGTTAGAAGTTCGTGGGGGAAAGTGTTAGACAGCTGAAATTACCGAGAGATCTGAGAATTCTGGGAGGTGGGTTTACTTAAACCGTCGGTACCCTGGATAAGCACATGACACTACAATTTGCGTCTGCACTTATTGCTGCCGACTTTTACAATTCGGTCAGCAGTTAAGGGATCTAATGACCTTGGTGTTGACGAGCCTTAAAGCCCTACAAAAAATAATAATAATAAAATAAAAAAATCGGTCAGCAGCGAAGCGTAATGCATCGTCCATATAATAATTTCAAAAAATAATTTGGTGACAAGACAACAGTTCTTATATGTTGTTTATATGACCCCTAGTTTCAGGAAAGTAAAATGGAAAAAAAATAATTATTTTTTACTTAAAAGTGAGTGTCTGTGTGTGTGTGGGGGGGGGGAGTTTAAAAAACGCGCCCCCTCCCCTCAATTAATCACCGCCGCTGTATTTACGTAAAAACGGAATTAACAAAGCACTCGAGCAAAGCAAGAAGATTGCATGGCCAGAATGATAGCGTTCTCCTCGTCCTCGTCGATGGAACAAGCAATTACGATTCCTAAACAGACTCCAGTTGATGTAACAATGCAGAGTCTCTTCTTGGAGGTTTCCCAGAGTCGCTCCTCACACTGCCGCTTCTCCGTTGTTTATCTGCCGCTGTTGATGACGTAACGGAGGCGGTGAGTGCGGAAGGTCCGTAACCTTCAAAGACGCTTCTCGCGTGAATTTGAAATCGAGCCAATCGCCTCACAATGTTTTCTTTCGGCGCTGGATAAACACGCTTCTCGCAGCTCACTGCTTAGCACGAGAAGATCAGCGATTGCCCAATTTTTTAAAAATTGAATTGATAGCTTGTCTTTTTTTTATTCTCTCCACGCAAACAAATTTTATAACTCAATTAATTTTTGTTGAAATTTCTCAAGTGACGCAATTAGCCGAAAAAGTACTATTTTACTATTTTCATTGATTCATCCAATTTTTTAACAAGTTTACATAGTGTCAAAAATCAAAGATCAATAACATTTTGTGGTATATACAAAAAAATTCGACAAATTAAAACAAAATTTCATAACTTCTACAAAAAAAAGTATAAATAATATACTATAGCATAATTTATATATTAACTACTAAAACATGCAGATTTCGACAAACAGATAATTCATCCAATATTGAAGCAGAATTTCTCGCTTTTTTGTGTACATTTAATGTTTGGTATAATTGGTTAAATGATTTTTCATCCAACTCTACAACTATTAGGATTTACTTTAATTTAACTATTTTTTCAAGTTAAATAATCAATTAAAAACTTACAACCTTTTATGTACGAATAATATTTTTTTGTGAAGGGCTCACCACGTTTCGACGTGTATATACGCCTTCGTCAGGTGATCAAGTAACAGTTTCACTACTCTATTGATTTATTCGGGGGAAAATAGAATTGCAAGATTCGAAACTAATTTACCTTCAGTTAATAGATTTGGTCTCAATTTCACCGAACATTGTGATAATAATATTGCACTTCGGAGAGATTTTCTTATATTCATTGGAGAGGCGTTACGGGAAAATATTTTCGTGGCAAAGTTAGAATAACTGACGATGCCAGGGCAGTACTCTTCTTCATATAAATTAAAGGTTCCGTTTTTCCTTCGGGTAGAGGCGGATTTATTATCTAGGCTTTGTCTAGGGGCATGTTTATTGTAACAATAAATCGTGAATTTAGTGTTTTTTTTCAACTCTTATGATTTTTAAACACTATACTCAGAATAGCTTGTTCGATAATAACTTGTACATGTAATTTTTTGCGTAAAATTACAAACATATTGACATTCTATTAGTATAATAACTCGCAGCTAACTTTTTGTCTTATCTAGGAACTTATTAATCATGTTACGTCGAATGAAAATGGGAGACGGGACCGGTATTCGAACCCGGAAACTTGAGCTCTACGCGCTCATGCGCCTACCAACTGCGCCATCCCGTTCGCCTCTCGGGCCCGTCTACCATTCTCATTCAACTTGTGAAACCCAAAGACCTCTGAGGTGGTCTCGTAGAGACTAGATTCCTCATCTGAGGCGACTCCCTTAGGACGTACTTGATTTGGGTATTATTTGGGTATTTCATTCGACGTAACATGATTAATCTGTTACCTGGCGGTGAGGTTCACCGCAATCTAGGAGATTTCTATGTTTGTGAACTAGGAACTTATGCAAAAAACACATTTACGTTAAATTACAAACATATTGACATTATATATGTATTATAACTCGCAGCTAAGTTTTTATCTTATCTAGGAACTTATGCAAAAAAAAAAAAAATTTGAATCCGCCTCTGCCTTAGGGCTCTTGACCGGAATTGATGGGATGGTCCCTTGCTTGCTTCCGGAGAGTAAATTAGTTTATTGTCCTCCACGTGGTCATACGCAGTTCGTTCTGTTTTTTTGACAATAAATTTATTATTATTGATTCCAGATTGGGCACGCTAATCAAGGTGATATAGTACCCTGCCCCCACCCACCCCTGCCAAAAAAAAGTTTTTGTAGTGGAGTGTAGCACCCCACGCAAAATGGAAGGAAAGGAAAAAAATAGAAAGGGTCTTCGAATGTTCAATAAACTATTTTTCTTCGTATGTTCAATAAACTCGACCGGAGTCTTCATAAACTCCCGAAGAGCGATAAACAATTTGATTCGGGTTTAGATCTTAAAATTAGCTACAACTACACTTCCGATATTTTCAGCCTCTCTTTTAACGCAGACATTGGCGTTAACGTTTTATATATTGAGACTTCCGTACTATTATTATTGATAATTAAATTTGGAATGAAAAAAATAAACTTAATGAATCACAGGGCTGAGAACGGAATACCCACTCCTATCGGAACCACTCACAATAAAAACACAGCAATGTGGTGTTCAAAAGACATCAAACATACTTTATTGGATAACATTATCTTAATCTACACACATAAACATTTGTGAATGACTAATTTTGACACAAGAATTCCTCGAGAATTACACATCAAAAACGCTTACTGCTTAACGGCTGTTCTTCCGTTTTCATAAGATTACTCACCCCAAATTCGGCCACTGGGCTGGTCGGTTCATTGACCTCTTAACACTTTTGTACGTAGCACATTTACACTTGCATAATCACATGTCGTTACACTTTTAGTGGGCCTTACACATATTTGGGAACACGTTACACTTTTTACAGTTATTAAATTGTTTCGATGATGTCTGACTTAGATGATGAACCAGTTTGTAATGTCACTCGAATGGCTGTTGAAGACACCTCTTCGATTCCTTTTCGTACCGGTTTGACCAGACTCGTCTTCTTTATCGCTAATACCGTTATTTATTTCTCCATCGCGATTTGAGCCAGAGTCGTATTTTGATCCTTAAATCAGTTTGCTTTATTTTTACATTAAACGATCTTTGCAATATTTAATTATAGCTTCGTGGTCCCTTGTCTAATCATCAATACTATGCCTTCGGGCTGAACATAAAGGGTACACGCGGTATATGTGACTGTACAAGATACAATTTGTTGCCAATTTTTGGCTCACAATTACTCGAAACTGATTACACGGCGGATAGCTTCATCCTGAATTTACTGCTTTCTTTACTCGCGAGAGTCACTAAATTAAATGGTCGAAGTTCTTAGCGTAACGAACTAGTTCCTAATGACTGTTGCTTCACCGTTTCTCACAGACCATAGTTCAGAAATTTAATTAAAAAATATTGTCATTTACACGTCACTGGCGATTAAATTTGGTGTTCCTTGCTACTCCACTTCACTAAATATTGCTCACCAGCAGATCGATTAATTTCATAAGTATTAGAAAGTTAATAAAATTTTAAACACATGTTGAACAAAATGGTTTATCACTCAGAAGTTGTTCACTCGTAACGATTCGCACTTTTGTTTCTACTGTCATTAAAACTGCGTCTCGTTAAATAAATTGTTTGTAACAGCTTGAAAATGTTATTCAAAATAATTTCAACTAGAAAGCTGAAAAACGCATCATGTGCTCTACTCACGCAATTACACGAAAATGGCTGTTCTATGCGCACCAAAATAAAAACTTATGCTACGTGTGCTCACCACACCAAACAAACTTTCGCTGTCCTCGCGCACAAAAATAAAAACTTTCGCTGTCTGTCTAAACGAAAATTTCTGCGCTGTTATACTCAAAAAGAAAACTTTCGCTGTCTTAATAACTGCTATCTGGATAAAACTTTCTGCGTCTGAATAACTGCTATCTGGCTCTGGATAAAACTTTCTGCCTATGTGGATCCCGAGTGCTTTCATGCCCCTCTTTTTATAAAAAAATATCGTCACTTGACGTTCTCCTTCTTATGATTTCTTCCCTCCGACGTACGTCTGTTGGTTTTCTCCCCCCTACAATTTCATTGGATATTTCCGAAAAAGAATTTAGTTGCTATTTCATTTAACCACTAGTTACACTTGGCTCCGCCCTTGGTGACTTTCGATTGGGGTGGTTTCAGTTTTTCTATCTTTCCATACTTCGATAGCTAGAAACGAAGATCCATCGGCCATTTTGTTCCTTACAAACAATACCCTTTGTGATCTTTTTCTGCGCAGCTGCGTCTGCGGCAAGATCCTCAGATCCCCAGTTTTATGATTTTACGACGTTCTAGAGCTGGTCACCCTGTTGAAACATGTTTCGGCTGTCGGCATCCTTTTTGACCTTAAATTTTTATAACTTCTTTTGAATTTAGCATTTACGTATTTTCGGTGAGAACATCCCTCCGTTCTTTGCCAACTAACATCCCCAGAGACATGTGCGCATACCTACTTCTTTGCCTTTTTTCGACGCGAGTACCTAGTCTACTAGACTCTTCTATGACATCCTCTACCGCCTCGACCTTTTCGCTCTCGTCAAATGTTCAACTCCACATTGCCTTGGGAAAATAATATTCCCTTACATCCGCTCTTTCTGAAGTCTTTCTGTTAGAATGAATTTTGAGGTTCGTATTTCTAAAGAGTCCTTTTTCTAATTTTGCGTGTTCAAACTTGTCTGTCCCTCGGCATGTGGTTTCGGCGCTGCTTCTTTGAATCTTTGCAAATAATGGGTTTCATGTCTTTTTTTGTATTCTTATATTTCTAAAGAGCCTGTGAGGTTTTGCCGACAATACTTTCCCATGCTTGCTCCAGACCACCCTCTGCGTTCCCATCTGCTAGCTACGATTTCTAAATAGTTATTATTTATTAAATTTTGAGAACGTGTTTTTTAATTATTGTTTAATTCAATGCACGGTGTCAATATTTTACTGAAATTATTGCTAGGAATATATTGAGCTGTTAGGAATTATAGAAATTAATCACGAGTGGCGTCACCAATAATCGATCATAAATAATTTCGTAATTTGTAATTTATTTATTTATCTTCAATATGTAATGGACATCAATAATATAATAATGTATTTATTTATTAAATGTTATGTAATTATTTGGAATGAATGTTATCATTCGGAGAAAATACATGAATTGTAAAAATTAGTCGATTCGAGTAATGGGATGTCGCAAATTTGTTCTATAATCGTAACATATTCTAGGAAATAAAGTTTTTTTAATAGCAGTATTTATAAATGGGAAATGTACCTAAGTGCTATTGAAGCTTATCTACATGGGTGGTAAGACCGGATAGCTGCTTTTACGAACAACTTGACCCATGTCGAGCTGTTACGAGAAGTTAGTAATAATAAGAGTTAGTGATACTAGGAACAGTAGGAGGTGTATAGAAGAAGGAAGGTTCTCTTTTCAAGTGAACTGAAGGACATTGAAGTGAAAAGCTATAGGAAAGTGAATCAAGTGGATGGTCTCTGATTTCCGTCCGTAGGCCAAGACCACATCGTACGCTCCGCAACCCCAAGCGGCCAATATGCATCAGCTGTTCTGGGATGAAGAGCTAGCGGCAATCGCTCAGCGCTGGGCAGATCAGTGTCTCAGCTTCTACACCAGAACACCTCACGACGACTGCAGAGACACCTTCAGATTCCCAGTGGGTCAAAACATCGTGACCACGGCTTTCTCTAAGGTCAGTCTCTAACGGCGTCACGACAAGAATGGACCATTTTGAATTTGAATTTTATTTACCTTACGTAACACAAACGCTATAGACTTATAACTATAGTATTCCTGCAGAGATGTTTAAAAACAACTGAGCGCAGGTAGGTAATTATTAACGAATAACAGAATAATAATTTAATTTATTTCATGTCTAATGGCTATGAGGTTCCACCCCTTCCACCCGCTCTTCCACTTGAGTAAGGGAATTGGGAAGGAGAGATGTTGGGTTGCCGGGGAACTTATGGTACCGAACCGACACTAGTCTGGGCCGAGCAGGGATTGAACCCACGCTCTACCGATCAACGGGATCGTGAAAGCGAAGACGCTACTGTAGACCACTGCTGTCGGTAAGACTAAAGTGAAGTCAAAAATATAATAAAATATGAGGAAAATTTAAAAGTTTAAAATTATAACTAAAACGATAAGTAAATACAACAAAAGGATCAGTCTCCATAGCGTTTTTTATTTTTTTTTGTATTTACCCATGCGCTTATTTTTTTTTCTTTTTTTTAGTCTTTTACCACGCGTATATTCTTTGAAAGTACTAGGTAATTAATAAAAATTTAAATAGTGATTCTTACTATAAACAGTCTTATTAAACTTCAGAGCTCTTATACCTCGGCTTCTCGTACCAATATAAGATTTTTTTAACTTGTTACTTCATTTAAAGTAAACTTTTATCTAATAATTTTTCCTTCCTGGTACCTGCACGAGAATAAGATATGTGAAAACTTGCTGTCAGAAGAAATGTCTGGGTGTAAACGGTGTACAATTATTCAATTCAATTCAAAAGGGCTTTATTGTAATATAAAATAGACAATATATATTCGGGTCCGTGCGCCTTACAGAGACCCTAAAATGTACCGTGGGCTATGCATACTATACCCTAGTATTCACTCTCAATGAACTGAAACAATAAATAAAGATAGAAATATTAAACTATTTCGATTATTTGGTAGGTAAATAATATCAGTAGCGGAAAAAGAAAATTAATAAGTGTTAATAAGTTATAATACGAAATTTTTTTACTGTCATTGCCAATTTTTTTTAAATATTAATTTTAATTTTTAATCTCAGCTATTGTTATATATACTTAAACGACTGTTTCGTTCATTGAGCACCGTTGGGAACCACGGAAAACCAACGGTTAGGGCAAGCGCGCAAAGCATTAAAAAAA